>SKCR01033572.1:0-100474 GCA_019454045.1 Zanthoxylum bungeanum | reverse complement strand
GCCAATATCTAGCTAGGCTGGAGGTGGATATGAACACTTCGTAACCTTTACGGATGTGGCATCGCGTTATGGTTATGTGTTTCTTCTGAAACACGAATCGGAAAATTTTGATAAATTCAAAGAGTTTCGACACGAATTAGACAGACAGATTGGCTAAAGTATTAAACCATCACGGTTAGACCATGATGAAAATACTTAAGCAATAAGTTTCTCGATTACTTGAAAGAGTATAGTATTCTTTCACAGTGGACTCCTCCCGGAACACCTCAATTGAGCGGTGTGTCCAAACGGAGAAACCGAATTTTGTTGGACATGATAAGGTTAATCATGAGTCGCTCTGAGCTACCATTTCCTTCAAGGGATATGCATTAAACAGTGCAAAAACTTATTTTGAATAAGGTTCCATAAAAATCTATTTGACAGACTTCATATTAAATATGAACAGGAAAGAAACCGGGTTTTCTCATTTCTGAAGATTTGGGAATGCTGGGCATATGTTTGAATGATACCAAACTAGAACCCAAATCGGATAAGTGCCTAAATTGTAGGTTATTCTAGGATAACCAAAGTATAGTACTTGTACAACTCACAAGAGAACAATTTAATTGTTGCTCACCATGCGGTTTTCCTAAGAGGAATACCTATATGCAGTGGTAAGTGGGAGGAAAGTAAAAATCGATGAAAATCGGAGTAATACTGTTCCAGGCATCGATTCCTTAATGGAACACAAACAGTTCATCAGGAATGAAACTGTACCAATAATCTTCGAATACACAAGAACCACGTAAGTCGGAGAGAGTCAGAAAATAACCTATGAGGTATGAGTTTCTGATCTCACCTCATAAAGATGTCAATCTTATTGAGGAATAAAAACTGACTACGTATGCGGAAGTGATACAAGGTATCGACTCCCTATTATGGCAAAGTGCCATGATGCCCGAAATGGATTCCATGTATACCAACCAATTTTGGACACTGGTTGTTGTACCGAAAGGCATTGTGCCTATTGGTACTATATGAGTCTTCAAGGAAGACATACATGGATGACAACATACTAACGTACTAAGCTAGGCTTGTAGCGAAAAGGTATCGTTATCAATATTGTGTCAATTACGATGAAACCTTTTACTCGTTGCCATGATTAAATCCATTTGGATAATGCTTGCTAATGCTGCATGTTTCATTTATGAAATATGGCAGCTGGACGTCAAAATCGCTTTCCTTAAACGGAAACCTTTTGGAGGATGTTTACAACATCCTGACGATTTTGTCGTACCAAAACAAACAAACAAGGTTTGCAAGTTAATTCGATCCATGTATGGATTGAAGCAAGCATTGGATTCTTGGAATTATGGTTTTGATATAATCATAATGGTATATGATTTAATTCAAAACGAAAATGTTTCTTGTGTATGTAAGGAGGTTAGTGGGAGCGCACTGAAAGTGAATATCCTATATAATGATGATATATCATTTCTTGGAAATGATATTCCTATAATAACAATCGGTGAAAGCTTGGCTTTCATGAAAATTCTCCGTAGATTTCTTGGGAGAGACAACCTTTATTCTAGGAATAAGGATCTACTGGGATAGATCTAAAAGTTGTTGGCACTCTCCGAGAACTCGTACATTGAAATAAATGTACGCGACCTGGTGTCTCGTATGCTTTGAGCATATGGAGTCACAATCAGGCCAATCCAAGTGATAGTCACTAGATTGATGTTAAGAACATCCTTAAGTATCTTAGAAGAACTAAGGATGTTTTCTTAAGATATGGAGAAGGAGAACTTGAAGTGACTGGGTTCATTGATGCATGTTTCCAAACCGATTATAACGACTATAAGTCGCAATAACGGTACTATACAGTTTGAATAAAGGAACAATGAGTTGGAAATCTTCCAAGCAAGATATTGTTGCCAAATAAACAACAAAAGCAGAATATTGCTGCAGTTGAGGCAGCAAAAAAAGCCTTTTGGATTTATAATAATCCTAATCTGATTAGGTGTAGTTCTGTTAGCGGCTGAGCTAGGGTACATCATAGGCTAAAGAATTAATGGTCTCATCAACGATCCAAATAAATACTTCAATTATTTCATCTGATTCGTCGGATCATACATCGTGGCGATGTGATGATCGTATAAATCGCATCTAATGATAACCTTTCAAATCCGCTGACGAAAGCCTTTCCTCAGCAAGTTTGAGCGAACCGTACATAGTTCAAGTGTAGGACACTTGAGTGATTGGCTATAGGCCAAGTGGGAGATTGTTGGACAATTATGACCCATAGCATCACTATTTGTACAGAACATGGTGTTGTTGTACAAATTAACTATGTGACAAAGGAAATTGCTCTTTTATCATTTGTAATTGGATTACCAAGATACATAAATGATGAAAGCTCCTTATGATTAGTTCCGGATTGAGATGATATGAGACAGTATCAATCCACAAAGGTTTAATCATTAAAACATCCTCAGTCGTAGTATTATCGAGATTGGACATCAATAATATGGAATAAACTAGTATTACACGTGTGAGCGTTGTGGGAGCATAACGGCATAGTTCTCATATATTTAAGTATTGGATACTTATGCAAGTGTAATAAGAGGTTGTGTTTATTGATGGTACGGAAACAGCTTCGCTCTGGATAGACCCCTCGGAATTCCATTGGTAGTATGACTATGTGTCTATGAAAGTCCGAATCAATATACTTTGGTTTTGGTCGTCCAGGGCTTTAACCGGTTCTGTGTACGCCTCTTCTGGGTATATTGAGAATCGTAATGTATTGGGTGTGATGTCAAGATGATGATAACGTAGGATACAGAACTAGTACTCTTATGTACTGCAGTCATCGGGATAATATGACAAGGTCATGATTATCCGATTACAGAGACTAGTTACCAGAGATCCGATATGTGCTTCGTATGGGGCAGACACAATTCCAGCCCCAAGCCTAGCACGTGACATCCGATAATAGATCGCAATACACAATACTATATAACTACGCCTAATACAGATTACATATTCCTTTAAGAATATTTTTGGAGAATTGGGTAGGCACGATGCTTTGCTAGAAGCCAACCATGTCTTGTAAATCGGTAAAAACGTAGTACTAGGTAGTGTTCGGATAGTCCAATGACCGGATTTACTACCAACATATCCGAGGATCTCATGGGTCGCTTCCCGAAGAGTCACCGATGACGTATGACTCGCACATTATTAATCTGAGATTAATTATTAGAGAGAGAAAATTAATCTGGGATTAATTGCGGAGATATTTTATCTGGGATAAAATATTATTTAAAGAGAGAGAACGATTAATTTGGAATTAATCGATAAAATAATATATTCGATATATTATATGAAATTAAATTTCGACGCGGAATTAAAATCAGATTTTAATTCGGACGAACGAGTTAATTTAGAATTAATTCGCTAGCGACGTGAATAGTAATTTTGCTAGGCATAATTATTTAATTAAATTTGATTTAATTACGTCGCAACGGAAAATTCGTTAATTCGGAATTAGCGAAACCGAGCCCGGGAGTGTTTACGGGCCCACTCGTATTTCGAATCAAGTGGGGCCCACAAGTCACATCACGCGTCACATCATTAGTCATTCATGTGATGGGTGTCTTGTCACCTTTTTGGTGATTGACAACTTGTCAATTTTGTGATTGATGGAAGTGGTTGGAGACTTTAAAGTCTTGTACCGAAATTTTGATTAAGATTTGGTATTAGTTTTTAGAAAACAAATACAACTCATCTTCTTCCTCTCTCTCCCTTCTACATTCGGCCAAGGGCCATTCTTTCTCCTTTTTGTTTTCTCCATTGCCGAGAACAAGAAGAAGCTTAGGGGAAATTCTGTGGAAAATTTTCCAAGTGCTAGCACACTAAAAGAGTCATCCAAAGGTGATAGGGAAACAAACCCATGAGCTTGGAAGCCACACACAAAACTTGGAGCTTGGAGATCCAACATGGAGTACAAATTGAAGCCATGGCCGAGAGCTTCAATGATGAAGCAAGGAAAATTTTTGTGTTCTTCGCATCACATATCCGATAAAAGTAAGTATTTCCGCAACTTAACTTTGATGTATTCACATGTTTAAATGCTTAAATTGATCTTGGTTTGACCTAGAAAATATAACAATGAGACCTCCTGATTTTCTTTTTTTCTTTTCAGGAACCACTGGAACGACAATGTTTATGAAGGTGACACAAGCACTGACTGAGACAAAATTCTTTTTGTCACTTTACCGTTGGAAGAGACCCTTCAAAAGCAACGCTCATGGGATTGTCTTTAATCGGACATCCAAAACCACGCTGAAACCTCATTGACAGATGGATTTCAGTCATGTCTGGATGAAGACGATAAATTTAGTGCTAGTAGGGAGGCAACCCATGCAAAATTTATTTTCATTTAAATTTTTATTTTTATATTTTGTGCATACATGTTGTAGAGTTTTTAATTTTGTGTGTTATTTTTACAGGGAAATATATAGATGGAGCACTTAAAGCAAAGCAAACCAGTGAAAACAATGTTATCACAGAATAAAGTTTGACAAAATCGCGAAGTTAAAAAGTCAATTCAGTAGAGACGGTGGAGTAAGGAGTCAACTCTTGATACGCGTCCTAGTGGATAAATTCGTCACATGACTCGATTTTGCCAAAAAAAATAAGTTAAATGGCCCCTAAAATAAATAATGATAATATTATTCCTTTATCATTCTTTTGTTTTGTAACGCATTGGGCATAATGCTAGGTTTAGGTTTGGGGGTGAGGTTGTTTATGTTTATTTATTTTCTCCGTCAAATTTTTTCTTTCCTGCATATTTTTATTCTCTGCATTCGTGTGTTTTGCATGTTTTGTGTGTTTTAATTTCTGCATGCTTTATATATATATATATATATATATAGAGTCAAACGATGAGATTGTTTGTCTTAGTAAAACGTTTTAGGAAAAGATAAATGCTTATTTCACTTTTATCCTATACTTTGAACCTAATATCTAGGTCAAACTCATATGCACTTAAAAAAATAGTTATGTAGCAGTTAGATAATAAGGAATTGACAAAGTGACTAGTTAAAATAATTAGTGGTTGATGAATGACCGTTTGCTTAAATATCTGTTTCTGTCTGCAGCTATTTTTGATGTGAGGAATGATGATAAAAAATAGTGTAGATTAATAAATAACATCTGAGATCCGAGTAATTAAGTCCGTAGGGGTGTCTTAACACCTAGCGCCCTAAAGCCAACTGGTTTGGGAGTCACTGGCCTAAAGCTCGCTACATGGATTAAATATGTTATATATAAAAAAAAGACATCTGATATCCGAGTAATTAAGTCCGTAGGGGTATCTTAACACCTAACACCTAGTGCCCTAAAGCCAACTGGTTTGGGAGTCACTGGCCTAAAGCTCGCTACATGGATTAAAGATGTTATATAAAAAAAAACATCTGATATCCAAGTAATTAAGTCTGTAGGGGTATCTTAACACTTAGTGCCCTAAAGCCAACTGGTTTGGGAGTCACTGGCCTAAAGCTCGCTATATAGATTAAAGATGTTACAAAAAAAAAAATCACATACCTCACTTTGCGCATATTGTAGTGGACAGAACAATTTTAGATAGTCAGGTTGGTTTGACCCATTAACTACTGAGAATTGAGACAAACTCACCTAGTTAATAACTTAGAATCGAAGCTGTTTGCATGGCTATTCACACACACAATCAGAATCTGATTTAGATACTTTGTTTAAATGAAAGGATTTTAGTTGTAATTTGTATTTTGAAGGTTCCTTTAACTTTGTTGCAAGACATTCTCTGAGGACATTGTATATATAGTTATTATTTTCTTTTATTTTATTTATTTTTTTTCCATTTTTCATTTTGATTTTATGTGCATTTCATTGACGTTTGTGGGTATCGTCACTGTAAGCCCTCACGAGACTACAACTCGTCCACTAGGGACACATATGGGTTTAAAGACTTGTTGCATACGCTAATGCAACCGTAATCCCTACGAAAGTGGCTTAGTTTAATTTTATTTTTAAAGTTGTTTATTTTATTTTATTTTATTGTTTTGCTCGAGGACTAGAAAAATTTTAGGTTTGGAGGTGTGATGAGCGGAAAATATATCACTATTTACCGCTATTTTGACCTAATATTTTGTATGATTTCTCGGGTTTTATGAACGTTTTGATGTGTTTTTATTTATTTTACAGATAAAATAAAATCGGAACTCAATGGAATCAATCAAGACGAAATATGAAATAAATAAGGCCAAAAACTATACTTTACATTTGGATTTTAGAGCTTGGAAACTTGAAATGGCGTTCTAACGAAGTACAATTTCGGAAATTTCAACTTTGCGTAATTTTCGTATTTTGGCCATAACTTTCTACTCCGATATCGGATTGAGGTGATTCAAGTTCCAGATTAAAGAAGACTCAAAGATCGACAATGTTGACGTTCATAATAATTTCGAATTATGAAGTATGCATAACCGATGATAAAAAATCCGAAAGTGTGTTATGTGTAATTATTAAAGTCATTTTCAAAATAAAAATAAATAAATAAATAATAAAAATTGTCAAACTTCCACCAAACATGTGCCATATTTGGTGCCATGTTTGGTGCCATATTTGGTGGAGAAATTGGTGGAGAAATTAGTGGAGAAATTGGCGGAGGCAAAATTTTACCTATAAATACAAAGCCATTTCATTTGTAAATTTCATACTTTCCTTGGTTTCTTGAATAAGAATTAAGGATTGTATCTTATGTGTTTTATTTTTTAGTTTTGTAATGTATTTTTATTTTTATTTTTAGTAGTAATAATAGCTTGTGTGTTTTTACTTTCTTTTATGTTTAGTAGTTAATTTCCATTGGGGGAATGGTGAAACCTTTAATATGACAAGGTAAATTAATCTCACTTAATTTATAATATGGAAATTATAATTTAATAATATGGATTAAAGTTGATAACGCCTTAATGACTGGTTTTATTTATTTGACATAATGTGACACCGCCTATATGGTCGGTCTTTAGGTGACAGATGATTATCGCCTATATGGCTGGATTATGGACAAATAATAACACCGTCTTTATGGCTGGTTTGACTTAATTGGGTAATACTGATAATTTCTATATTATAATAAAGTGAGATTTCTACATTTGAAATATTAAAGGTGGATCCCCCAACCCCATCATTTTATTTTTATTTAGGGAAGTGATGAAATACAATATTCATGAGTTTATGAATTTAATAATTGATTTAATTATATTATGTTTTAATACTTTAGTTTGTTTATTAAATCTTAAGCTTAATGCTTTTTATTGTCTGATCACCAATAAGATTGATGGGGTAATCTTAAAATGAACTTGGAAAAGGGATTTTAGGTTTCAGCCTTAGATTCAATAACTCACAATCTCACCTTATGGCATGGTGACTCTTAAGTAGATTTCTTTATAGGATAGACATATACATGTCGGGCGGGGGTAGCCACAATTGGAACTTGAACTTAATGAACTCATGTAACTTGGTTAATATAGACATATGGTTAATTGGGTTATTCTGGGTGTTTGCATCTGACCATCGGAAGAGGCTTTTGCATATTTTCGTGTTTCAGGTTATCAAACTGATTTATTACACATATATAAGAGAATCAATTCATCATTAGAATAATATTGTGTGGAATCACAACCCTATATATTTGTATCTTTTGTTTATTTTCCTTAGTATTTTCTTTTGAGTATTTATTTATTTAGCAAATTCACATTCAACCAACCAATCAAGCAATCATTTCATTCTCCCTTTAATTAGATACCTGTAAATAAATAGTATCAATAATTAATAACAACGGTAGAAATTAAGTTCTCGTGAGATCGATATTTTTATACTACTTGAGCGATACGTGCGTTTGCGTTACGTGTGTGATTTCACTGATCACCGACCTTTCCGAGTAGTAAATGACCTCTGAATCTCAATTTTCATATAATTTATCGTTATATTCGATTTATGCGTGTTATGTATTTTAGAACGTAATTAACTTTAAAGTATGATTAATTTTTCTTGCTTAGACTATATAAATGATTTTCTTGTGGTTGGAAGTGAATGACGGATTTAATCGGATAATATGATCGAGTAAAAATATGTGGGGGAAGTTATTGTAGGCCCGAGATTTGGGATAGTGATATTGAAATGGTTTGTGGATATGTGTATGTTGAGAATCGAATATGAATGTAAGTTTGATGAGTATGGATTGTACAAGGGAAATATGTATTATAGACGGAACTCTGTCGAAATTTCGTTAGGATTACGAGAGCCACTGAGTCACGTTTCTTACATATTCATTCATCTACTCTAGTTAGAATTATATTCCTTATCGTAAATTCTTTTATCTCTTTAGGTGATCGTGATACCGTTGGCGTGGACAGTCCTACTACATAGTTTCATTTTCTATAGTCAGCTCACCAGATGCGTTGATAAAATTATAACGTTGATGTTTTTCAAAGTATATAGCTATGTATGTTTTCTTAAATAATTTTTCAAGGTAATATATTAAATGATTTAGTTTTTAAAAAGTTTTTATTTTGTTATAAAAGAATGGATCGAATATTGATTATGTTGAAATCATGAGTTTATGATATATGAGAAACTTTTCATGGTATTTGAGATAAGCGAGCATGTATTTTAGAAATGATTTTTATGCTAGGATGCACTCTATGTAAATATATGTGCATATGATTTATCATGAGATGAGGTCTCATGTTGCCAGTTTTGCTCCGGATGCCAGTTATTGTCATAGGGATGCCCTATATTGCCAGATTTACCATTTTGTCACAAGTGTGTATATAGATGAATGATCAATTTTTATTTTATACAAGTATTCTTGTGCCGAATGACATTTATGAGAAATGAGATTTATGATTTCAAGCAAATTTTTTGTACATCAGTTTACAGATTTATGTATTTATTTATAGTATAAAAGACTTATTCGATCTGCCTTGTTACTTGTTTATCCACGGCACTAAGCTGTGATCCATTGCACTAAGTGTGAGCTTACTATTTTCTTTAATTTTACAGGTTAAAAAGATTAGTAGATCCTTCTTTTTGTCCTATGCTGTTTCTTCATCATTTTCTAGATATGTCTTTCATGTGTGGATTATTATTTTGATATGAGCACATAGCCTATATTTGATACGTTGATGTATATACATTTTATCATGGATGATTATTTTGAGATGGATCATGGTGATCATATATATATATATATATTGTTACAGATTAGATTTTAGCGTTGTATTCAGGAAATTAGTCCATTTTACAGGGGAAACTCTGTCAATTTCATGTCTCTGTGCCACCTGTACCCTATCTAATGAGACGAGTGTGTCATTTTATGGTATCAGAGCTCTAGGTTCATAGATTCTGTAGAATTTTCATTTACTTGGTTGATTATTCTATGTCTATTAGCAGTTGATATCTTTCATTAGTTTTCAGATGCCTCCGCGTTCTAGAGTTCGGGGCACAGGTAGAGTCTATTTGATATGGATAACAGACGTTGGCCAACCTTCAAGGGAACCTCCAGTTGATGAGGATGTTAATCCTTATGTCGGGGAACCCTTAAGAGGGAACCATATATCCGTTGAGGTAGATGACTCGTATGCCTCAGTTCTCAGAGATAGTTCCCCGGTGCATCTGCTGAGGTGGATATGGAACCCTTAGGGTCGGATTGGTGCCCCGCGTAGTGAAAGTGGTTCTAACCTATGGTAATTGAGTATTGATATATTTTAAAGTTATTTTAATT
The DNA here is from genome assembly GCA_019454045.1 of Zanthoxylum bungeanum. Classification (NCBI taxonomy): domain Eukaryota; kingdom Viridiplantae; phylum Streptophyta; class Magnoliopsida; order Sapindales; family Rutaceae; genus Zanthoxylum; species Zanthoxylum bungeanum. Next base: position 90,669 of record SKCR01033572.1, on the reverse strand, counting down.
AAATATCATATTTCATTACGAGTGTTTAAGAAAAATCGGAGATAAATCGGAATCCGAAAATTCAAAAACGGGAGAAAACAAGTTTCAGTGTGCGTCACTCGCGCCAAGCGCGCATGCAAGCATTTGAAGCAATTTCTTGCTTCAGCACATTGCATGCGTATGGCATGCAAGCAAGCAATTGCTTGCGCATGTGCATACAATAATTTTCAATTTTTTTTTATTTCATTAAGGCATCAAAGCATCAGCTCTCTGAAAAATTATAGGGTATTTTACCCTACTTGTTTCTGATCTCCCCTAAATACTTTCAAACACCCAAAATTAATTTTTAATATCAAAAACAATATCAACACATATTATAGAACAAAAAATATATTTTTCAAAATCTCAAATATTTTTACAAAAATATAATTGTTTTCTAAATACGTATTTGCGTAAATTTTGAATCCAAAACACAAATCAAATTAGAATCTCATAATGAAATGACTCATGAATAATTCTAGGTCACTCAAAAGTGGTCAAATTATTCTAGAATGGTAGCCATAGCTCCAAGCATTCATTTAGAGTTTTAAACTCTAATTTTATATTGATGTCTAACATAAACATTTTGACCCAATCACAAGCAAATTGTGTTTATACTTCCAAAGTATTCATACACAATTAATTAGCCTAATTTCAACATCAAGCTATGTTATTATGTATCTAATACATAATACATCACTATATGTTTCATTAATGATAACTCACTAATGAAAAACATAGCTTTAGAGAAGATCAAACTTACCTAGTAAGGTTGATTCCAAGATCCAATCTTCTTCTCCTTGTTGAAATATTGTGGAGAACTTCCAAAGTTTGCAAGCTTGTCTCCAAGATCCAATCTTGATTCCAATGCTAGCAAGCTTCACTCAAAGATCCAATCTTGATTTCTCCTTGTTGAAATATTGTAGAGAACTTCCAAAGCTTCTCCAAGTACTTCTTTTACTTAGGCTAATATTTCTAAAACTTGATTGCTTTAGCTTTCACAAGCTTAACATTCTCAAGCTCAAGCTTATCAAGTTTATTTTGCTTAATTAAAACCTTGCTCAAGCTTGCTATTTATGACAAAACTTATGTAATTTTTAATTAATAAAAATCATAATCAAATATTTGGTAGGCTTAATTCAATATGTAAAATTAGATGTGATTAATCACCTTTGTCCACTTTGATTTAGTCCAATTAAATCAAGACAAAGATTAGAAAATGGATTAGTTCAATGTTTTCCACTTTGATTTAATCCAATTAAATCAAACCAAACACACCTATTATTATATTTTTATAATTACCAAAATATCCTCCAATGTTAGAGATATTTATGAAATTACAACAAAGCCCTTGTGTGATTTTGGATTAATCCAATTAATCTAATTGGGTCAAAAAAAATAATCAGTATTCTCCAATAACACTTAATCATTTTGGTTGATGATAAATAATATCGAATATTATTTATTATAAAAAATTATCGACCACCCAAGTGCTCAACGAGTATACTTCATATTGTGAGGCTCTCTAAGTCTAAACACATTTGTCATATAAGCCTAGCATATATGTACGTAATTCGGCCACCTCCAAATTCACGAAGAACACGAACGACCTTTCTGAACTATACAAGTTGAGGTCATCACATATGTTTAACAATCCCTCCGTCGTAGGCTATCTGAGTTGTGCTTAGGAAACATATATTACACCATCAACTTTCTGAGGTGCACATTTCATGTCTAAATATCCACGATTCTTTACAAATAATCAAAAACCATTTCTGATATATTCGATCCACCTTAGGTGATCGGCTTTGAGGTGCCATTTTCTTCGAAAAATGTATGCTTTTGATAAGTGCGGTTTGTACCTACTTAATCGTGCATTCTTATCTTACTATGTTGTTAGGTTTCATGTTATTTTAAAGTATTTTGTAGTTTGTTTTATGTTTGATTGATAGGAAGCATTAGAACATGGGTTTTGAAGCAATTGTACATGTTTTGGGACCTTACGGACACAAATGAAGCACGCGGGAAAACTAAATATGCAGAAAACACTAATCTTGAAAAATAGGTGGCGTTGCGACGCCACTTTTGGCTTTGCGACGCCCCACCAGGATTGCTTCATATATTTTACAGAGAGTTGGGCATCGCGACGCTGCGACAGAAGCCCAGAATCTTCAGATATCATTATTCTACAAGCATAAGGACTCCAAGACTTCCCTATAAATATAAAAGCTCGTCCAAAACCCTAAGGAGAGACTAATACACAACTCAAGAGTTCTAAAAACATATTTTAGAGAGATCCAAGGAGAGAGATTGAAGAGCAACAAGATGAGACGAAGTCGGTGACATCCGAAGATGAAGGGATTCGATTCAGGTTTTATCTTCTAGTTTCTTTCTTTAAACTCTAATGATGTCTAACATGTTCTTGACATTATTTCCATTTTTTTTATTTTTGGTCATGAACTAACTCTATTATTCTAGAGGATGATATAGCCAATGCTTGAACCTATGTATTATTTGAAAAATTAATTGCTACGAAGTTTTATTTCAGTTTATTTATATTCACTTGTGTTTAATGCTTCTAGTTTGTTGGCCACAAATTAAGATGATGCATGTTTAGAATCTATCACTCGAGAGAGGAGATTTTGAATAGGATTTAGATAATACAACCTAAGAGTGTTATAGAGTTTGGGAGAACTTTATAATCCCCTTGAAGCCGTTAACAAAGAATCACATAGCGTAATGAATTTTTAATTACTAGATTTTTATAGGGATACCGAAGTCGGTAATTGATAATATTTTCACTTGGTACTCGGGAGAGGGAGTTAGAATAATTTAGAGTTCTTGGCTTATAAACAATGAAACTGAATAAGAATTGATTGGCATGGCAAATATATAGGGGATAGCTAGGTGAAACCAGACTCTAGAATCTCTCACATCTTGGTTTATCTTAATTTAACGTTTTGATATCTTGCTTATTTAGTTTTTAGTTTTAATTTAGATTATTTTAAAGTTGTTTCTAAATAAAGTTAGGTTTACTAATTATAGTACTTAGTGAGAATTTGATTACAATCCATGTGGGTTCGACACTCTTTACTTGTCTTTTACTAAAACTTGACACCGTATACTTACGGTATGATAATCTCGTAACAAGTTTTTGACGCTGTTACCGGGGATTGTTAATCTAATTCACATTAATACTATTACCAAGTAACCTTGAATTTAATTTAGATTTTTTTTTATTCTTATTTTTATTTTCTTTTTTTAATTTATTTTCTTTTGTGAAAGGAACATTGAAAAAGAAGTGATGGCTGCTGAAAATATAGAGATGGTCGATGCAGCTGCTGGAGGAACCCTGTTCAAGAAATCTTCTGAAGATTCGTATGCTCTGTTGGAGGATATGGCTATTAACAATTTCCAATGGCCAAGTGAATGTTCTATTGTGACTAAAGTGGCAGGTATATATGAGGTAGATCCTATTGTTTCACTTACAGCTCAAGTGTCATCCCTCACGAGTCATCTAGCAGCATTGACCAATCAACAAGGCCAACCATCTATTGAAGTTGCTGCTGCTAATAGAATGATCTTACTTGTTGGAGGATATGAGCAAGTCCAATATGTGAACAATCAGAACTTCAACAACTATAGATGCAATCTTATGCCTAACTATTATCATCCGAACTTGTCATATGCTAATATAGAGAATGTCTTGCAACCTCATTTTGGCTTCAATAATCAAAGATCAGAGCAAAAAACTTCCCTAGAAAACCTCATCAGTACGTTTGTTGCTAAAACTTCAGAGAGGTATGGGAAAAATGAGTCGAGGTTGAATAATATTGAAACACATATGAGCAATATCAGAGCAACAATAAAGTCTTTAGAAGTGCAGATTGGGAAGATTGCTTCTTCCACAGCTAATCAATAGAAAAAGGCATTTCTTAGTAATACTGAGGTCAACCCTAAAGAGCAGTGTCAAACCATTACCCTTAGGAGCGGGAAAGAGATTAGAGATAGTCTTAAGGACTTATAGAGTTAGACAAAGAAACGACACTTCACGAGGAAACAGTTACAAAAGAAGAGAACAGTGCAATAACTCATCCATATAAACCACCTCTCATCCTGAACACACCTTTGCCATATCCTCAACTCTTTCAAAGGAAGAAATTGGATGATCAGTTCGCCATGTTTCTTGACATCTTTATGATGATCCATATAAACATCCCCTTCGTAGATGTTTTGGAAAAAATGCCAAACTATTGAAGGTTATGAATGAGTGATGTCTAAGAAGAGGAAGTTGGCAGATTTTGAAACAGTAGCACTCACATAGGAGTGTAGTGCCATTATACAGAAGAAACTTCCTCCAAAGTTGAAGGATCCTTGCAGCTTTACCATACCATGCACTATTAGGAATCGAGCTATGTAATTTAGGTGCTAATATCAATCTCATACCCTTTATCCATCTACAAACAGTTGGGCATAGGTGAGGCAAAGCCAACCATATTCACATTACAGTTAGTAGATAAATCTCTCACCTACCCGAGAGGAATAATAGATGACGTGTTGGTTAAAGTGGATAAGTTTTACTTTCCTGCTGACTTACTTGTTCTTGATATGGAGGAGGATCATGAGTCCCAATTATCATTGGGAGACATTTCTTGGCCACAGGCAGAGCAATCATTGATGTGCAAAAAGGTGAACTGATAATGAGAGTTCAAGATGAAGAAGTCACATTCAGTGTTTTCCAAGCCATACCGAGTCCTCAAGGTGATGAAGAATATCGTTGGATAGAAATTATAGAAAAACCAGTTGCAGTAGATGATAACCATGAGTTAGACATGTCTCTATATATTCAAGCCAACCTATAGGGTAAACCAAGAGTCAAACAACCGATGAGCACAATTAAGCCAAACAAAGAAGATTCTCCACAGCCAGAACTAAAATAGATCCCAAAACATCATAAAAAGAGGAAATCAAGAGTCAGTGCTCACCTGAAGATGATCCCTGGAAAGCTTATAAAGTAGTCGAGCCAATTTTACTGTATGTACAGTTCAAAATTTCACACTTGTGGAAAATTTACAGATCTCGACCCAATAGTGAATCCAATAACCAAACCATCAGTAGACCCTGGAGGACCATCCATGGATAAATTACCACAGACAGCCAAAAATTATTTTTCATGTCATATTCACTGGCGGATACCAAAGAAGAAAGCCCATGAGATTATCTGGTCCGCTACATTGAAGCCATCATGACCACTTGGGTGGTTGCGTCTCGTTGAAGACGTTAAACTTAGTGCTAGCGGGGAGGCAACCCTTGCATTTGTTTATTTTTATTTTATTTACTTTATTTTTAGTTTATTTTGTGCTAGTTGCTTGTTTATTAGTTTACATGTGTATTTATATAGGTATTACCGCAGCCCACTGATGAGTGGTAAATAGATCATTATTTCCTACTCATTTGACTTAATATTTTGTATACTTTCTTGAGTTTTGTGAATATTTTGATATATTTTGTGGTATTTTGTAGATAAATAAAAAACAGGACTCTCTGGAGGCAATTCGAGGCCAAAACAGTGAAAAACGAACAAAAGGGCAAAAATGTAAATTTCTTGCTAAAATGCGTCGTTTGCAAAAATACGCCGTGCTCAAATACGTCGTATGCTAACGTGCGCCAGAGACTGCTAACATGTGCCAGACACGTGGACCAATCAGAGAAGTTTTTCTATCATGCGTTATTGCTAACATGAGCCTGCCACGTGTCAACATCACAGTAAGTCTGCTAACGTGCACCAGACACGTGTCAACATCACATGCTGCCGACAATCATCATCAACACGTTTCAATGCTGACATTAGCATCGCGACTCGAAATAACTTTCCGCATCGCGACGCCGACATAATTATTGAGCTGCCGACGCTGACCCCGCCATGTGTCCTCATCTCCGGAAGTTCTGTGCCACGCGTCCACCATCAACTGCGCGTCGCGATGCAAGAAGCCAAAATTTTTCTATAAATAGAGGCCGAAATATCATTTGTAATTCATACTTTCTTCTAAAGAATTCCTTAAGAACACTAAGAAAATTGTATCTTGTTTATTTATTTATAGCTTTCAGTATTTAATTTTCGCATTAATACTTTCTTTTATTTACTTTTCAGTCTTTACTTTCAGCATTTAATTTTATTTACTTTTACGCAATAGTACTTTCCTTTCTTTACTTTTCAGTAATGAGGAGGTAACTCCCCCCTGCTGGGGTGAAAGGTAAAACTTTTATTACTAATATTTAGATTAATCTCCCTTAATTATAATATATAAACTATTTAAAACCTGACTTAATGAGGATACTGTCTTTATGGTCGGTTGGACTTAATTATAAAATTGGTTTTAACCTGACAAAACTGGATACCGCCTGTATGGTCATTTGGAATTAATTAATTTGACTTAATCAGGATACCGCCTATATGGTCGGTTGGAAATATCACGCAAAGTTAATAAATTATAATAAGGGAGATATCTAAATAGAAGTAATAAAAGTGGATCCTCTAACCCCAACATTTTCTTTTACTGTACTTTTATATTTTTAAATTTTCAGCATTTACTTTATTTAATTTCCAGCATTTACTTTATGTCTTTTATTTTTATTTAAGATTTTATAGCCTTAGATATGCGTCGTAACTAAGTCTGTTATCTGGGGTTATGATGATTTCCAATATCACCAGTTTATAAGGGGTTATTTTATAGTTTGGGTAATATAAAGGTTTATTGATTAAGTCCTAAGCTTAATTCTTCTTGTTAACTAGTCATTAATAAGATTGATCTGGTAAACTTAAAATAAACTTGACAAAGGAATTTTAGGTTTCAGCCTTAGACTTAATAGCCCACGATCTTCTTTGAGGATAGATAACCCTTTAATAGATTTCCTTACAGGATAGACATATACCTATCGGGCGGGGGTAGCCATAATTGGAAAAAAATCTTAATGAATTCATGTAACTTGGTTGACATAGACATATGATTAATTGGGTTACACTGGGTATTTGCATCTGACCATCGACAGAGGCTTTTGCATAATTTCGTGTTCCAGGTTAATAAACCAATATATTACACAAACTTGAGATAACCACTTCATCTTAAAAAAGATATTGGAAGAATTCACAACCCTAGATAGTTTCTTTATATTGAATTTTCCTCAATCTATTTTCGCGCTATTTTATTTACTTGTTTTAATTAAAAATCACCATCCAATCAAACAATCATTCCATTAGATATTCCTAAAAATATGGTTTCATAAATTAATAGCTTAGGTATTAAGTCCTCCTGGGATCGTACTTTTTATACTACTTGAACGATACGTGCGCTTACGTTATACGAGTGTAATTACGCCAGTCAAGTTTTTGACGCCGTTGCCGTGGAATTTTTTATCTTTCACTATTAGTTTTGAGGTTAGATACCATTACTTGTATCTAATTTCTTTTTACTTATTTTTTTGTTTTCTTGTGTTTCAGGTTCTCAAACACTACATGAGACGAACCAGAAGATTTGAAATCGATCGCTTGACCCGGAAATTGAAAGAACCATCAGACAGTTGAGAATGAAAATGTTAGAAGGCCAAGAAGCACTGATCAACATGGAACCTGAACCTTTGGAAGTTGCACCACCAATTCCCATTCTAGACAGATCTATTCCGGTGGTTGACGGCTTCATTTCCTGTATTGTACTTCCTCCCTTACCAGTAAATACGTGTGACTTCAAAACATGCATCCAGATGATACAACAGTCAGTTTAGTTTAGGGGGAATGCAACTGAAGAACCTAATGCCCACATCAGCAACTTCCTGGAAGTTGTGTGGCACATTCAATTACAACTGAGCGACTGAAGAAGCAATGAGACTGTGGGTTTTTCCATATTCCTTGAAAGACAGAGCTAAGGCTTGGATACATTAACTACCAGCAGGTTCCATCACAACTTGGAACACTCTAGCCACCAAATTCCTTGCAAAATACTTTCCACCAGCCAGAACTGCAAAGTTGAGGAATGACATCACATCCTTTGTGCAACATGACTCAGAATCCCTCTGCGAAGCTTGGGAAAGGTACAAGGATTTACTTAGAAAATGTCTTCACCATGAGATTGCAAAGTGGCTACAAAACCCAACATTCTATAATGGACTTTCTGGAATAATGAGAAACACAATTGATGCTGCTGCTGGAGGAGCTTTAATAGCAAAAGGAAAAGATCATGCCTGGGATTTAATTGAAGAAATGGCCAACAATAATTCCTTGTGGCCAACACAAATGAGCATGATCCAAAGAATTGCTGGAATTTATGAAGTTGGAGCCAACACAGCAATGAATGCCAAGCTAAATCAGATATGCAAATTCATGGAAACTCTTAGCACGCAAAACAATATTGGATCCACAAGTTTACCATATGGAGGAGCACCAGAGACAAACCAACACGAAGAGATGGTGAATTATGTCAATAATTTCAACAGACAGGGAAACAATCCATATTCCAACACCTACAACCAATGATGGAGGAATCATCCCAATTTCGCATGGAGTAACAATTCAGGGAAAAAGAACTATCCACCACCTGGATTCCAACAACAAAACAAATGCCATGAGCATGAAAAAGAACCAGGAATAATAGAAGTGCTAGCTCAGTTAAAAAAAATATGATGCTATGTTTCAAAGCCAAACTGCGTCTATTAAAGCACTGGAAAATCAAATTAGACAACTGGCCAATGCTCAGAGTTACAGACCGCCAGGTAACCTTCCTAGCATCACTGAACCAAATCCAAGGAACCGATGGAAGGAGCAATGTCAAGCCATTACTTTGAAAAGCGGTACTAAAATCAATAAAGATGTTGGAATCAAGGCATCCATTGAGGAAGTTCCAAAAGAAGCAGTTCCACAGATGGAGGAAAAAGAAGCAAAGGAAAAACATAGAGAAATACTCACTCCACCTCCACATTTTCCACAGTGACTCCAGAAAAGTAAATTGGACAAGCAGTTTGCTCGATTTCTAGAGGTCTTCAAAAAGCTGCATATCAACATTCCATTTGTAGAAGCATTGGAAGAAATGCCCAGCTATGTCAAATTCATGCAAGATATTATTTCACGAAAGCGGAGATTGGGAGATTACGAGCAATAGCTTTGATTGAAGATTGCAGCGCCATCATTCAGAGGAAACTTTCCCCAAAGTTGAAAGATCCTGGCAGTTTCATCGTCCCATGCACCATTGGAGAACATTACATCGGTAAAGCTTTGTGTGATTTAGGTGCTAGTGTTAATTTGATGTCTTTTTCGATTTACAGGAAACTGAAAATTAGAGAAGCAATACCCACCTCAGTCTCTCTACAACTTGCTGATAGAACACTCGCATTTCAGATAGAAGTAGTTGAAGATGTGCTAGTCAAAGTCGAAAAACTCATTCTCCCAGCAGATTTCATTATCCTTGACATAGAAGAAGATAAAGATGTACCTATCATTCTTGGGAGACCATTCTTGGCTACAGGTCGAACTGTTATTGATGTACAAAGAGGAGAATTAACCATGAAAGTGCAGGACCAAAATGTTACCTTTAATGTTTTCAAAGCCATGAAATTCCCGAGCGATGAAAAGGAGGAGGAATGTTTCAGAATTGATGTTGTTGATAGTATCATCCAGGCAACTGATGCAATGCCACTTCCCACGGATAAACTTGAAGCTTGCATCACCAACATGACTGACAGCGAGCTAGATGCTAAAATTCTGGAATGTATCAACTATCTTGACAAACAATTTCGCTTCAAATCGACACCACAGGTGGAAAGTCTGGAACTACCAAAAAATAAGTGAATCAAGCCCTCAATTGAAAAACCACCATAGCTGGAGCTAAAGCTACTTTCGAGCCATCTCAGATATGTATTCTTAGGAAACTCTTATGAATTACCTGTGATTATTTCTTCTTCACTAACATTGGAGCAGGAAGAAAAGTTGCTGAGAGTGTTACGAGAACACAAGAAAGCCATTCACTGGACTATATCATACATTCAAGGCATTATTCCATCATTTTACATGCACAAGATTCTGATGAACGATGAGTACAAACCTACAGTAGAGCATCAACATAGACTAAATCCAATCATGAAGGAGGTCGTGAAGAAATAAATTATCAAATGTTTGGATGTCGGCATTATCTACCCCATCTCTGACAGTACGTGGGTGATTCCTATGCAATGTGTGCCAAAGAAAGAAGGAATTACTGTAGTCACAAATGAAAAGAACGAGCTAATTCCAACAAGAATGGTGACTAGATGGAGAGTATGCATGGACTACGAGAAGCTGAACAAAGCAACAAGGAAAGATCATTTTCCGCTGCCATTCATTGACTAGATGCTAGACAGACTTGCGGGACATGAATTCTATTATTTTTTGGACGGATACTTAGGGTAAAATCAGATTGCCATCGCCCCAGAAGATCAGGAGAATACCACTTTTACATATCCTTATGGCACTTTTGCTTTCCGCATGATGCCATTTGGACTATGTAATGCTCCTGCTAAATTTCAACGTTTCATGATGGCCATCTTCTCAGACATGCTGGAACAAAGTATGGAGGTTTTCATGGATAATTTCTCTGTGTTTGGAGACTCGTTCGACCACTGCTTGTAAAATTTGGAACAAGTATTACAAAGATGCGAAGATACCAACCTGGTACTCAACTGGGAGAAATGCCACTTCATGGTGCAGGAAGGCATCGTTCTGGGACATTAGATCTCACGAAAGGGAATCGAGGTAGATAAAGCAAAGATCGAGACAATTGAAAAACTACCTCCACCAACAACTATCAAAGAGATTCGGAGTTTTCTCGGACATGCAGGCTTTTACAGGAGATTTATCAAAGACTTCTCTAAGATTGCTAAACCTCTGTGCAATCTTCTGGAGAAAGATATGCCTTTCAACTTCACCAACGAATGCCACGAAGCTTTTGAAATCTTGAAACAGAAGCTGGTTTCTGCCCCCATCATAGTAGCACCAGACTGGACCCTTCCATTTGAAGTGATGTGCCATGCTAGTGATTTTCCACACCATTTACTACTCCAGCAGAACTCTGAATGAAGCTCAACTCAACTACACAACCAGTGAAAATGAGTTGCTCGCAGTTGTGTTTGCTTTTGATAAATTCTGCTCCTATCTACTGGGTCCGAAAGTGGTGGTCTACACAGATCATTCAGCAATCAAATGCTTGATCGTAAAGAAAGATGCCAAACCCATATTGATCCATTCGGTGCTTCTACTACAAGAATTTGACGTGGAGATCCGAGACAGGAAATGGACAGAAAACCAAGTGGCAGATCACTTATCAAGGCTCGAGAATGGAGAAACAACTGGCAATGAAATGACAATCAAAGAAACTTTTCCAGATGAACAGCTGTTTGCCATGAAACAACATGATGTCCCTTGGTATGCTGACTATGTCAACTACATAGTATCAGGAAAATGACCGTTGGAATGGACACATCAACAACGGAAGAAATTCTTCAAGGAAGTCAAGCACTATGTCTGGGATGAGCCGTACCTGTTCAAACGTTGTGCTGATCAATTACTGAGACGTTGTGTTCCACAGGTTGAGGTCAATAGTGTCCTACAACATTGTCATTCACCACCATATGACGGACACTTCAGCGGAATAAAACTGCAGCCAAAGTCTTATAATCAGGTTTGTTCTGGCCCACTCTATTTAAAGATGCTCACTTATTTTCTCTTCAATGTGACATGTGCCAGAGAACGGGAAATATTTCGAAGAGAAATGAAGGACCTCTGTAAAACATTCTGGAAGTAGAGATATTTGATGTATATGGGATGGATTTTATGGGATCCTTTGTTCCTTCATTCGGAAACCTGTACATACTAGTTGTAGTAGACTACATATCCAAATGGGTTGAAGCAATTGCACTGCCATCAAATGATTCAAAAATGGTGATAAAATTCCTTAAAAATAATATTTTCACTCACTTCGGAACACCTCGGGCGATTATCAATGATGGAGGCACACATTTCTGCAACAGATATTTCGATTCACTCCTATCAAAATATAGAGTTACTCATAAAATTGCAACTGCCTACCATCCACAGTCAAATGGACAGGTTGAAGTTTCAAACAGGGAGATCAAAAAAATCTTGGAGAGAACCGTTGGATCAACAAGGAGTGACTGGTATACAAAACTTGATGACGCATTATGGGCCTACCGGACAGCTTACAAGACACCCATTGGTATGTCCCCATATCGAATGGTGTTTGGGAAAGTGTGCCATCTGCTAGTGGAACTTGAACATAAAGCGTACTGGGCACTGAAGAAGTTAAATCTTGATCCACAAGCAGCAGGAGAAAATCGACTCCACCAACTCAACGAATTGGAGGAATTTCGCCTACAGGCTTATGAGAATGCCAGATTATTTAAAGAAAATGGCAAGGCAGCATGTGTTGTTATACAATTCAAGGTTGAAACTTTTCCCTGGAAAGTTGAAATCAAGGTGGTCAGGTCCATTTGTGATTACTAAGGTTTTACCATATGGAGCTGTTGAGTTACTTGATCCCAACACCAACGAAACATTCAAAGTTAACAGTCAGCGTGTCAAGCACTACTGGGGAGAATCATTTGAACGACAAAAAGAAAATGTCACACTTTCAGATCTAGTCTAACATTCGGCCAATCACGTCTAGCTGACAACGTTAAACTTAGCGCTAGCTGGGAGGCAACCCATGCAATTTGTGTATATATTCAGATTTGGTGTGTTTTATTTATTTTTATTTTTGTGTTTAATTTGTGTAGGTAAAGTCACATTTCAGGATGGAAGACATTCTCGCAAATCTTCACAAGCAATTTCCTTCTCTCCCTCAAAACTCGCTTATGAAAGTCTATAAAGCTCGCTTGGAACGGATGAGACTTCTGATGATCAAAGGTATTCCTAACGATATTCATTGGATTATTGAAGCACGGGTCTGATTGGCAGGTGAGTCCTCTGACTCCTTTGTTTCGTATCTGCCTGGTTTAGGAAGAATCACCTATGCTAAAAAGAGAAGAGCTAAAAGTATGGTGTTTGATATAAATGTGCTTGCATGACATGTAATACTCGTTGTCGTTCCTTAGGAATGGTGTCAGATAACCGTGAAGATGTGCATCATGCTATTCACATGAGACGCATTCCAGTAGATATGTGCATCATGCTATTCACATGTTATATACACAATTCCGAAAAGAAAGACAACAATACAGTCTCGGGAATCTGACTTTAAAAGACCCTGTTTGCCAATTTATAAGAAAATTGGATGTGAAGCTTATCCCTGACGCATAGACGTCATTCAAGCAGTTACTTTCTTGTAAATATTATTTTCTTTGTCATTTATCTAATAATTGTGATTTGTTTTGTTATTTTCTTTTATTTCTCCGACAGGATCCATACCTTTTTGACTTTCACGATATATTATACTGTTTAACTAATAATTTTGATCTGGCAGGAACTAGTGCTATTATTACTCACCCTTTTTCAGGTGTTATAAATTCAACTCATCATTGCACTCTTGAAGGCATCCAGAGTTAAAAATGGAAGCCACTTCAAGAAGACGAGTTGTAAATATATGTGTGTTTTGTGGTACTAGTGTTGGTTCTAAGCCAGAATTCGTTGCGGTAGCACAAGAATTGGGTCGAGTCATAGCTGAAAGAAATATGCACTTAGTATATGGCGGTGACAATCTTGGACTAATGGGGATCGTTTCAAGGGTTGTTCAGGAATGAAGTAGTCAAGTTCTGGGAATCATCCCAAAACCTTTGGCAGAGGCGAATCTTATAAGACCATCAAACGGAGAGGAACTGATTGTGCAAGGTATGTCTGAACGACTGGTGGAAATGATTAACCGTGCTGATGCTTTTATTGCTTTGCCATGTGGCTTGGGCACGATGGAGGAAATTTTTACAGTACTATCTTGGGCGAACTTGAACATACACCAGAAACCGATGGGACTATTTAATGCTGATGGATTTTATGATTTTCTTTGTGTGTTTCTTGATGATGCCCGGAGAAATGGGTTCGTGTCAAAACCTGTAAAAGAACTCCTCTTTACTGCCAGAACTGCCCAAGATTTAATTGACCAAATTTTAGCCTTTGAACCACAAATTGACCATATCCTTTCCAAGGTAAATTGGTCCGATAATGATCGTGGTAAGAAGCGTCGGATAAATCTGGATCTTAACCTTTAATTCTTCATTTAGATGGAGAATTTCAGCTAACCAGGTATTGTTTCTAAACTATTCTTCTACTTTTTAAGACGTTGTGGACAATTTCTCATTTAGGTTTGGGGGAGGGGAGTAGTTTACTAGTATCTTGTTTTTATTGCGTTATTTTTAGTCAAAAAAATTCAAAATATTTAAAAAATTTAAAAAAAAAATATTTTGTGTTTTTTTGTTTTTAACTTGATTAATGAGGTGAAATTGGTATAAAATAGCTGTGTAAGGAATTTCCACTCCTGAGACGTATCTCAACTTATTTCATAACAAGTTAATTTTTGTTTATTTCATTTTGAATTATTTAATTTGTGAATTCTCCATAATACTGACTAAAATGAATCTTTATATGCTCAGTTGACAGGTATTATCAACTTGCATGGTAACATACGGACATGAGATGTAATTGAAAAGTTTGTAATATTCAGTGTTATAGTTTAATTGGAGGAAGCATCTAAAAAAACGATGGGATAAAAAAAACACACCTAAGATTCGAGTAATTAAGTCCGTAGGGGTGTTTTAACACCTAGTTCCCTAAAGCCAACTGGTTTGGGAGTCACTGGCCCAAAGCTCGCTACATGGATTGAAGATGTTATATATATATATATATATATATCCGAAATCCAGGTAATTAAGTCTGTAGGGGTGTTTTAACACCTAGTGCCCTCAAGCAAACTGGTTTGGGAGTCATTGGCCCAAAGTTCGCTACATGGATGAAAGATATTGTATATAAATAAAAAAAATGAAAAAAATCAGAAAAATATTTCATTGCTAAAAAAAGGGTGTGAAGTTTGATATAACTTTAGGACAAAAATATTACTCTCTTTTCAACTACACTTATGAATATTGTGGGCACAATGAGTTGATTAATACTTTGTTGGTTGTGTGTATGGAGAATGATAAAAATAATCGGAGAATTTACTTATTTGGTAATTTAGAAAGAAAGAAAACAACTATTAATTTGGATAAGAAGTTTCACCAATTTAGTCACTAACTTGTTTAGTCTCTTTTCTCTTGTCTTTTTGATTTTGTGTGCATTAGTTTTATATTGAAGTTTGTGGGTATCGTTGTTGTAAGCCCTCACGAGACTACAACTCGTCCACTAGGGACACCTAGGGGTTTAAAGGCTTGTTGCATAAGCTAAATGCAACCGTGATCCATATGAAAGTGGCTTAGTTTAATGTTTATTTTAAAGATTTTTATCGTATTTTATTTTGTTGTTTTGCTCGAGGAATAGCAAAATGTTAGGATTGGGGGTGTGATGAGTGGTAAATAGATCACTCATTTGACTTAATATTTTGTATAGTTTCTTGAGTTTTATGAATATTTTGATATGTTTTGAGGTATTTTGTAGATAAATAAAATAACAGGACTCTCTGGAGGAAATTCGGGGCCAAAACAGTGAAAAACGGACAAAAATGGTAAAAATATAAATTTCCTGCTAAAATGCGTTGTTTGCTAAAATGCAACGTGCTAAAATACACCGTATGCTAACGTGCGCTAGTGGTGGGCAAAAAAACCGACCGAACCGAACCAAACCGGACCGAATTTACGGTTTTTTTTCTGATGGTTCGGTTTGTGGTTCGGATTTTCCCACCCCAAACGGTTTACTGTTTGGTTCATATGCTAAACCGAACCGCACCTGTTAAACCGAACCGAACCGTTGTAATTAAAAAATTATATATTTTTATAAAAAGATTTGTATTTTTCTTTTACTTTATGTTATATTTTTAATTGTATGTTATTACTTTTATTCTTAATTTTTTTGTTAATATATTTTTTTGTTAATACTTTATTCTTAAATTTATTTGTTAATAATTTTATTCTTAAATTTGTTGTTTTATGGTTTATTCTTGAAAGTAAGTTGTTGATTTGTCTCTTAATTAGAATGATGATAACATTATTATTCGAGGTAATTTTTAAAAAATACAAGAATTAATTGTGCCTCATTTTTCAATCCTCTATTGAGTGCATGTGTTCTCTAGAGTCATAGCTTACACCGTAGCACTTCATACTATTTGTTCGCTAGACTCGTTTTTTGTCTTCACTTAAGTGGATTAATTTTCTTTTAAGTAGAATAATCTGTAAACCGAACCGAACCAATCCGTAAACCGTTGGTTTAAAAAATTTTCAATCTGAACCAAACCGTTATTTAATGGTTTGGTTTGATAGGTAAAAAAACCGAACAATAAAATATGGTTTGGTTCAGTTTTTAGCAAAAACGAACCGCGCCCACTCCTAAGGTACGCCAGAGACTGCTAACATGCGCCGGACATGTGGACCAATCAGAGAAGTTTTACTATCATGCGTCATCGCTAACATGCGCCTGCCAAGTGTCAACATCACAGCAAGTCTGCTAACATACGCCGGACACGTGTCAATATCACATGCTACCGACAATCATCATCAACACATGTCAATGCTGATGTCAGCATCGCAATGCGCAACAACTTTCCGCGTTGTGACGCCGACATAATTATTGAGCTGCCGACGCTGACCCCGCCACGTGTCCTCATCTCTGGAAGTTTCGTGCCATGCGTCCACCATCAACCGCGCGTCGCGACACGAGAAGCCAAAATTTTTCTATAAATAGAGGCCGAAATTTCATTTGTAATTCATATTTTCTTCTAAATAATTCCTTAAGAATACTAAGAAGATTGTATCTTTTTTATTTATTTACAGCTTTCAGTATTTAATTTTCGCATTAATACTTTCTTTTATTTAATTTTCGCATTAATACTTTCTTTTATTTAATTTTCATTCTTTACTTTCAGCATTTAATTTCATTTACTTTTACGCAATAGTACTTTCCTTTCTTTACTTTTCAGTAATGAGGAGGTAACTCCCCATGCTGGGGTGAAAGGTAAAGCTTTTATTACTAATATTTAGATTAATCTCCCTTAATTATAATATATAAACAATTTAAAACCTGACTTAATGATGATACCGCCTTTATGGTCGGTTGGACTTAATTATAAAATTGGTTTTAACCTGACTAAACTGGATACCGTATGTATAGTCGGTTGGAATTAATTAATTTGACTTAATCATGATACCGCCTATATGGTCGGTTGGTAATATCACGCAAAGTTAATATATTATAATAAGAGAGATATCTAAATAGAAGTAATAAAAGTGGATCCTCTAACCCCCATCATTTTCTTTTATTATACTTTTACATTTTTAAATTTCCAGCATTTACTTTATTTAATTTCCAGCATTTACTTTATGTATTTTATTTTATTTAAGCTTTTATTAGCCTTAGATATATGTCGTAACTAAGTCTGTTATCTGGGGTTGTGATGAATTCCAATATCACCGGTTTATAATGAGTTATTTTATAATTTGGGTAATATAAGGGTTTATTTATTAAGTCTTAAGCTTAATGTTTCTTGTTAACTGGTCATTAATAAGATTAATATGGTAAACTTAAAATAAACTTGACAAAGGAATTTTAGGTCTCAGTCTTAAACTTAATAGCCCACGATCTTCCTTGAGGATAGATAACCCTTTAATAGATTTCCTTACAGGATAGACATTACCTGTCGGGTGGGGTAGCCATAATTGGGAAATAATCTTAATGAATTTAGGTAACTTGGTTGACATAGACATATGATTAATTGGGTTACACTGGTTATTTGCATCTGACCATCGATAGAGGCTTTTGCATAATTTCGTGTTCCAGGTTAGTAAACTAATATATTACACAAACATGAGATAACCACTTCATCTTTAAAAAATTTTGGAAGAATTCACAACCCTAGATAGTTTCTTAATATTGAATTTTCCTCAATCTACTTTCGCGCTATTTTATTTACTTGTTTTAATTTAAAATCACCATCCAATCAAACAATCATTCCAATAGATAGTCCTAAAAATTTGGATTCATAAATTAATAGCTTAGGTATTAAGTCCTCGTGGGATCGATACTTTTTATACTACTTGAACGATATGTGCGCTTGCGTTATACGCGTGTGATTACGCCGGTCACCCACACAGCTTGCGCAATCAAATTCTGACCGGCAGGAGCCTGATCAACTCCATGCATGATAGTGTTGTTCCTTACTCTTGTTTCTTTATATTTATCTTGTTGGGTTCTCTAAGAACAATAACCAAGATCATTAAGCATAAAATAATGTGAATACGCAAAGAAGTACCATAAATACTTACAATGATCGAAATGGATGTAGGTGGAGAGTTCAAAACTTTTCTTCCATTGAAGTTGCTCCAAGCTCCTCTCTTTGATGTATGTTGAGCTTCCAAGCTTGTTGAATGAATTCCAAACTCATGGGAGTAGTTTCCCTATCACCTTGTATGATTCTTTGATGTGCTAGCACCTTGAAAATTTTGCAACAAAATTTTCTTCCTCCTCTATCAAAGAAAATAGAGGAGAGGATTTTGTGTAGAGAGAGATGAAGTGTGTTATGTTGACTTGTTATTTTATTTTCCAAAAACAAAAGACATATACCAAAATCAAAGTTTGGTAAAATGTCACACACAAATCAAGCTAATGTGTTAAACAAGTCACCAACAACCCAACCACTTTCATCAACCAAAAAGGTGATGAGATAGACTAGGTGATGTGACTTTTGTGGGCCCCACTTGATTCAAAATCCGAGTGGGCCCGCCAACACATTCCGGGCTCGGGTTCGTTAATTTCGAATTAATGAATTTTCCATTGCGACGTAATTAAATCAAATTTAATTAAATAATTATGCCTAGTAAAATTACTATTCATATCGCTCGCAAATTAATTCTAAATTAATTCGTTCGCTCGAAATAAAATCCAATTTTAATTCGCTATGAAATCTAATTTCATTTAATATATCGAATATATTATTTTATCGATTAATTCCAAATTAATCGTTCTCTCTCTTTTAATTGAATTTTATCCCAGATAAAATTCTTCGTAATTAATCCTAGATTAATTTTTTCTCTCTTCTAATTAATCCCAGATTAATTATGTTTGAGTCACACGTCATCGGTGAATCTTCGGGAAGCAACCCATGAGATCTCTGGATATGTTGGCAGTAAATTCAGTTATCGGACTATCTGAATACATGTGTATCTCGTACCATATTTTTACCGATTTACAAGACATGGTTGGCTTCTAGTAAAGCACCGTGCCTATCCAATTCTCCAGAAATATTCTTCTAAGGAATATGTAATCTTTGTGAGGCGTAGTATACGTAGTATTGCGTATTGCGATCCTGTATCAGATGTCACATGCTAGGCCTGGGGCTGGAATTGTGCCTGCCCCGTACGAAGAATATATCGGATCTCTGGTAACTAGTCTCTATAATCGGATAAGCATGACCCAGTCATATTATTCTGATGACTGCAGTACATAAGATTACTAGTTCCGTATCCTACGTGATCATCATCTCCATATGACTGGAGTGATACTATCATCTTGACATCACACCCAATACACTTCGATTCTCAATATACCCAGAAGAGGCGTACACAGAACCTGTTAAAGCCTCGGACGACCAAAACCAAAGTATATTGATTGTCGCAAGTATTAGCGATGCAATTCTCAGGTTAAGACCAAATACACCTACCCTGAATCGGATTCCCATAGACACATAGTCATACTACCAATGGGATTCCGAGGGGTCTATCCAGAGCGAAGCTGTTTTCGTACCATCGGTAAATAGAACCTCCTATCACACTTGCATAAGTATCCAATACTTAAATATATGAGAACTATGTCGTTATGATCCCACAACGCGCACAAGTGCAATACTAGTCTATTCCGCATTATCGATGTCCAATATCGATAATACTACGACTAGGGATATTTTAATGATTAAACCTTAAAGGATTAATACTGTCTCATATCTTATTAATCCAGAACTAATCATATGGACTTTTATCATTTATATATCCCGATAAACCAATTACAAACGATAAAAGAGCAATTTCCTTTGTCACATAGTTAATTTATACAACAACATAATGTTCTGTACAAATAGTGATGATATGGGTCATAATTGTCCAACAATCTCCCACTTGGCCTATATCCAATCACTCAAGTGTCCTACACCTGAACTATGTACGGGTAGCTCAAACTTCAGTTGAGAAACTGCTTTCGTCAGCGGATTTGCAACGTTGTCATCTGATGCGATTTATTCGATCATCACATCGCCACGATGTATGATCCAACGTATCATATGAAATAATTAAAGTACATATTTAGATCATTGATAAGACCATTAATTCTTTAGCCTGTGTTGTAGCCTAGCTCATCCGTTAATAGAACTATACCTAATATAATTAGGATTATTATTGATCCAAAACGCTTCTTTTGCTACCTCAGCTGCAGAAATATTCGGTTGTGTTGTTTATTTGGCAACAGTATCTTGCTTGGAAGATTTCCAGCTTACTGTTCCGTTATTCAAACTATATAGTACCCTTATTACGACTTATAGTCGTTTTTGTCGGTTTGGAAACTTGCAGCAGTGAACCCAGTCACTTCAAGTTCTCCATCTCCATAGCTTAAGAAAGCATCCCCAATTCATCTAAGATACTGAAGGATGTTCTTAACATCAATCTAGTGACTATCACTTGGATTGGTCTGATTGTGACTCCATATGCTCAAAGCATATGAGACACCAGGTCGCGTACATATATTTCAATGTACGAGTTCTCGGAGAGTGCCAATATCTTTTAGATCTATCCCAGTAGATCCTTATTCCTAGAATAAATATTGTCTCTCCCAAGTAGTCTACGGAGAATTTTCATGAAAGCCAAGCTTTCACTGATTGTTTTATGGGAATGTCATTTCCAAGAAATGACATGTCATCATTATATAGGACAATCACTGTCAATGCACTCCCACTAACCCTCTTACATACACAAGAATCATCTTTGTTTTGAATTAAATCATATACCATTATAATTACACCAAAATGATGGTTACACGAATTCAATGCTTGCTTCAATCCATAAATGGATTGAATTAACTTGCAAACCCTGTTTGCATGTTTTGGTATGACAAAACCGTCATGATGTTGTAAACATCCTCCAAAAGGTTTCTGTTTAAGGAAAGCGGTTTTGACGTTCAGCTGTCATATTTCATAAATGAAACATGCAGCATTAGCAAGCATTATCCGAATGGATTTAATCATGGCAACGAGTAAAAGGTTTCGTCATAGTCGACACCATGTTGACAATGATACCTTTTCGCTACAAGCGTAGCTTTGTACGTTTGTTTGTTGTCATCCATGTATGTCTTCCTTACCAATAGGCACAATGCCTTCCGGTACATCAACCAGTGTCTAAACTTGGTTGGTATACATGGAATCCATTTCGGACTTCATGGCACTTTGCCATAAAATGAGTCGATACCTTCTATCACTTCCTCATACGTAGTCAGTTTTTCTTCCTCAATAAGATTAACATCTACATGAGGTGAGATCAGAAACCCATACCTCCCCGGTTGTTGTGTATTCAAAGATTATGGTACAATTTCATCCCTGATGAACTGTTTGTGTTCCGTTAAGGAATCAGTGCCTGGAACAGTATTACTCCGATTTTCATCGAGTTTTACTTTACTCCCACTTACCACTGCATATAGGTATTCCTTTTAGGAAAACCGCATTGAGAGAAACAATTAAATTGTTCTCTTGTGAGTTGTATAAGTACTATACTTTGGTTACCCTAGGATAACCCACAAATTAGGCACTTATCCAATTTGGGTTCTAGTTTGGTATCATCCAAACATATGCCTAGCATTCCCAAATCTTCAGGAATGAGAAAACCCGGTTTCTTTCCTGTTCATATCTAATATGAAGTCTGTCTAACAGATTTTCATGGAACCTTATTCAAAATAAGTATTGCATTGTTTAATGCGTATCCCCAGAAGGAAAATGGTAGCTCAGAGCGACTCATCATTAACCTTATTATGTCCAACAAAGTTCGGTTTCTCTGTTCGGACACACCATCAAATTGAGGTGTTCCGGGAGGAGTCCACTATGAAAGAATACTATACTCTTTCAAGTAATTGAGAAACTTATTGCTTAAGTATTTTCCACCATGGTCTAACCGTGACGGTTTAATACTTTAGCCGGTCTGTCTGTCTACTTCGTGTCGAAACTCTTTGAATTTATCAAAAGTTTCCGATTTATGTTTCACAAGGAACACATAACCATAACATGATGCCACATCCGTAAAGGTTACGAAGTATTTCTATCCACCTCTAGCCTAGCTAGATATGGGCCCACTTACGTCACTATAAATGAGGGCTAACAGATCGATGGCACTTGCACTTTTACCAAGTAAAAAGTGTTTTAGGCACTTTTCCTAATAGACTAGATTCGTAGACATTATTTGATTAGAATAAAATCCGTCCTAGTACCCACTCTTCGAAAGTGTGGATATACGAGTCTTGTTAATGTGTCCCGGACAACAATGCCACAAATAAGTCTCATCTGATTAATTCAGTTTGAGCTATTTATTTGTCATGTTATACGTTTGAGATTCACTTATATTCAAAATATAAATACTGTTATTCACATCTAATTTGTTTATCTCAATATCATATTTATAAAAAAAACACTTAGTGTTCTAGAATATAAAGGTATACCCGCAACGGGTTAAACTTAGATATAGAGATAATGTTTCTAGTCAAACTAGGTACATTTTAACAGTTTCCTAATTTAAGTACATACCCAAAGGGTAGTTCCTAAACTTAGGTTTCTATGGTTAAAACAGTGACTCTCGTCCCGTTTTCGACTCACAGGTAGATCTCAACTGAAGTCAGTCTCCTATTAATCAACAGATTCTTCACATCAGTACATATTTATGTACAATACTTAGTATCAAAAATCCAATTTTGAAACCAGTAGTGAACATGTTTATGACAAAAATGCTTGAAGCTGGAGCCTTGCACCGCCTTCACTTCCTTCATGTCTGCCTTGTCCATACGGCAGTCACGATTCAATGACCTCGTTTGCCACATTTTAGGAAGACATCTTGGGATATGTCCTTTTGTATTCCCAGAATACTGTGATGATTTTGCCTTTGCCCCTTTTAGAAGCTCTGGCTCTGCCTTCTTAAGCATAGCCTTCAACTCTCCAAGAGTTTTTTCTTGGTTCATAATGAACATACCCCAGCTTTTGGGTAGAGACTATAAGATCAAATCTTTGGTAGTCTCGGCCACGTAGGTAATGCCCAGCTAACCTAGCTGATCGATGTCAGCAATCATCTGCGACACCTAGTTCTGGACAGATGTACTCTCTGACATACATGAGCGAAAGATCTTCTTTTGCAATTTGTACTTCTAAGATCTAAGAATAGATCTATGAAGATCTTTAATTTCATCATCATGGTATAAGGATCTAATCTTTAGTTTTGACAACAAAATTAAAGAGTCATTGCAGTAAACATAAAGGATTGAGCACTAAAGTTATCATCACCATGAGTCTTCCAAAACTCATGCTCCACTATTTGCTCAACTCCGAGCTCAGGCCCGAGAGGTTTCTCTATCAAATAGAATAACTTCTCGGTTCCCATGACTATCCCGAGGTTCTATTCCCAATCTGAAAATTAAAGCCACTTAAATACATTTTCACCCAGGATTATGTTTTAAACGCTAATTTTTCAGTTATCTTGATTTCAATAGTCCAACTATTCAATCAACGATTTCAGGTGCAATCAAATATAATGATTACTATAGTCTAACTATATAATCAACTACTATTTGATTGGTAAAATTCAAATATATAGATTACTATAATCCAATTATATAATCAACTATAAATGAAGTAGTTTGAATACAGTCCAACTGTTTAATTTAAAACAACAATTAAATATTAGTCCAACTAATATATATATATAAATAATGACGAAAAATGAAATGAGCGCGTATTGGCAAGTATCTAAACGAAATTGCAAATTTAATACTTGCCTCCCACTATTTTTTGGCGAGCCTCTAACCATCTGTTGAGTACTCGGGAAACCTAGTTTCCTAGTGGGCTAAGATCTCGTTAAATAACACACAACTTTGACTTTGGCCAACAAGCTGTATGATATTTAACTAGGTAGATCTCTAAGATCAATTGGATCTCATCCAATTCCTAGATCCAGTAGGTGGACCTCCAAGTCCGAAACATATATATATAATATATATGCCAATATATCCAATATATTTTCCTAACCTTTTCCTCTGAATCAACTAAGCATTGGCTTTGGCACAACAAGCTTAATGATTCCAGTTAAGCATGACCCATTGACCTTGGAAAGCTTCGTAA
The DNA here is from genome assembly GCA_019454045.1 of Zanthoxylum bungeanum. Taxonomy (NCBI): domain Eukaryota; kingdom Viridiplantae; phylum Streptophyta; class Magnoliopsida; order Sapindales; family Rutaceae; genus Zanthoxylum; species Zanthoxylum bungeanum. Next base: position 66,133 of record SKCR01033572.1, on the reverse strand, counting down.
TCGATGTCGATGGACAAGAAGTGATCTTGACTTTGGCCAACAAATCACAACTTGGACAAGACATGCGATATGGAACAAAGCCTTCATGATTCAAACACATCCGCGATGGACAAAGGTCTTGACTTTGACCAACAAACCAGTGCCAATCTTGGATCTTGAGAGAGAATCACTCAATGGAAGGAAATCGCTTAATATTTATTGAGGGTTTTTCGCGTAATTGGCAACCAATTAATTATCTTTGATTAGGTCTCATCGTACGCCCTTAAGCATGCATTCTAAAAGCATAATAAGGCGCGATAAATAAAGTAATAATGATATGCTGATGGATATTTAAAATATTTTGTTCCTAGAACAAATCTCTCATTTTCCTCTCCCCGGCTAGCACTATTCTTACTTCTACCCAATTACATAACACTTCTAAAGAAACCTCATTTACATTAAGGGGAATAAGTGAGAAGAGAAATACAAAGAATCAAGAGGTAATAGGCTGGACACGCAGGTCCAATTTAATAAATTCTAAATTTATTACAACAATTTCCAAAATTACCCTCACCCATCTAATATCCATCCGATATACATTATTCATACATCACATCCATGTATTCACTCAAAGCATGTTATCAATCAATCTAATCCAATTAATTAATCTTTGATTAATGACCATCCAATATTCAAACAATGATTTGATTTGCGCGAGTCCAACTCGTTTAAGAATAAGTACTCAAAGTACGAATTCTTGAATTATATCAAACTACAATATTAAATCCAATTTAATTTGTATTCAATACTAATTCTTTATTTAATTCCAAATTAAATAATTACACTTTTAATGTGCATTTGCGACTTAGATTCTAAATCTAATCTTAATGGGTCTCAAAGCCCAATTAACATCCAATGTCAATTTAATTAAAGTCCAATGGGCTTTCAATTAATTTATAAGGCATGGGCTTTGGCAACCAAAGCCCAATAAGGAATCACCCTATACCAAAAATCAATTTAGGCCTATTAGGCCCAATTAAAATTTTAAAGGCCCATTTATTATATTTGGACTTTATGGAAATGGTTTTAGGCCCAATTGGATCTAACCAATTATCCTAAACCAAACTTGGCCCAACCAAGCCCATTAAGCCCAAATACAACATTTTTAGCCCAATTCCAAATTAAGCCCAATTAATTAAATTCTAATATTCCAAATTTCACAATTCAATTAATTAAAGTGTAATAGCAATAATTAATTAGTTAAATTAATATTTTCAAAACACCAATTATACTAATTAATCATGCTTTAACATCTTCAATACATGTCCAACATTATTGAATCAAAATCAAGTCATTTACATGCTCTTAACTCACGTCAATCTTGGGATTTTTATATCTGATTTTGATTTCAATCCAATTAAATCACAAATCAATATATCCAAGCATTTTAAACACATCCAATGGTCTAAAAACCAAAATCACCATGAGTTTAGGGTTCCCATCATTTTCGGCCAAGGTAAGCAAAATGGGAAAAATTAATCAAATCAATTTTTCATAAAATTAATCATGCATAACTCTTAGTTATCATAATCTAAGCATACTCAACCAATCAATTTGATGAAATCATGATTCGAGCAAAAAAAACCCAAATTCAAGATTATGAACCCGAATAAATTTCATGCTTAATTTCGCTCTGATACCATTGTTGGGTTCTCTAAGAACAATAACCAAGATCATTAAGCATAAAATAATGTGAATACGCAAAGAAGTAGCGGAAATACTTACAATGATCGGAATGGATGTAGGTGGAGAGTTAAAAAATTTTCTTCCATTGAATTTGTTTCAAGCTCCTCTCTTTGATGTATGTTGAGCTTCCAAGCTTATTGAATGAATTCCAAACTCATGGGAGTAGTTTCCCTATCACCTTGTATGATTCTTTGATGTGCTAGCACCTTGAAAATTTTGCAACAAAATTTTCTTCCTCCTCTATCAAAGAAAATAGAGGAGAGGATTTTGTGTAGAGAGAGATGAAGTGTGTCATGTTAACTTGTTATTTTATTTTCCAAAAACAAAAGACATATACCAAAATCAAATTTTGGTAAAAAGTCACACACAAATCAAGCTAGTGTGTTAAACAAGTCACCAACAACCCAACCACTTCCATCAACCAAAAAGGTGATGAGATAGACTAGGTGATGTGACTTGTGTGGGCCCCACTCTATTCAAAATCCGAGTGGGCCTGCGAACACATTTCGAGCTCGGGTTCGTTAATTCTGAATTAACAAATTTTCCGTTGCGACGTAATTAAATCAAATTTAATTAAATAATTATGCCAAGTAAATTTTTCGTTCGCCCGAATTAAAATCCAATTTTAATTCCGTTATGAAATCTAATTTCATTTAATATATTGAATATATTATTTTATCGATTAATTCCAAATTAATCGTTCTCTCTCTTTTAATTGAATTTTATCCCAAATAAAATTCACCATAATTAACCCTAGATTAATTTTCTCTCTCTTCTAATTAATCCCAGATTAATTACGTTGGAGTCATACGTCATTGGTGAATCTTTAGGAAGCGACCAATGAGATCTCTGGATATGTTGGCAGTAAATCCGGTTATCGGACTATCTGAATACTTGCGTACCCCGTACCACATTTTTACCGATTTACAAGACATGGTTGGCTTTTAGCAAAACATCGTGCCTACCCAATTCTCCAGAAATATTCTTTTAAGGAATATGTTATATTTTTCAGACGTAGTATACGTAGTATTACGTATTACGATCCAGTATCGGATGTCACATGCTAGGCCTGGGGCTGGAATTGTGTCTGCCCCGTACGAAGCATATATCGAATCTCTGGTAACTAGTCTCTATAATCGGATAAGCATGACCAAGTCATATTATCCCGATGACTGCAATACATAAGAGTACTAGTTCCGTATTCTACGTGATCATCATCTCCATATGATTGGAGTGATACTTCCATCTTGACATCACACTCAATACACTACGATTCTCAATATACCCAGAAGAGGCGTACACAGAACCTGTTAAAGCCTCGGAGGACCAAAACCAAAGTATATTGATTGTCGCAAGTATTAGTGATGCAAGTCTCAGGTTAAGACCAAATACACCTACCCTAAATCGGATTCCCATAGACACATAGTCATACTACCAATGGGATTTCGAGGGGTCTTTCCAGAGTGAAGCTATTTCCGTACCATCGGTAAACAGAACCTCTTATCACACTTGCATCAATATCCAATACTTAAATATATGAGAATGCCGTTATGCTCCCACAACGCGCACAAGTGCAATACTAGTCTATTCCGCATTATCGATGTCCAATCTCGATAATACTACTACTAGGGATATTTTAATGATTAAACCTTAGTAGATTAATATTGTCTCATATCTTATTAATCCGGAACTAATCATATGGATTTTATCATTTATATATCCCGGTAATCCAATTACAATCGATAAAAGAGCAATTTCCTTTGTCACATAGTTAATTTGTACAACAACACAATATTCTATACAAATAGTGATGCTATGGGTCATAATTGTCCAACATATCTTACATTGAGGACAATACAAGTTTTAAGTTTGGGGGTGTGTACATGTAGTGACAGTACTTGTTATTTAAAAAATAAATAAATAAATTATTTTTTAAGTCCTACATAATAAAACATATGTCCAAATGATGAGTTTTGTTTGCTTTATAATGAAATCTAAGAAATGATAAGTTCCCAATTGATTTTTATCCAATACCTTGAGTATGTTATTTAGGTTAGACTCGTAAGCACTTAACAATAGGTTTCTAACAGTAAGAACCTAGATAGTTGGCAAAGTGACTAGATGAATAAATTGATTACCGATGAATGACTATTTGCTTAGATATCTATCTCGAATTGCTAGTGTTATGATGTATGATATTGTCAAAAAAATTGGAAAAGAAAAAAAAATTAATCCACCTATAACCGATAAGCGTGAAGCTACCTAAGGACAAGTGTTAGGATCACCATTAGGAGAAATTCTACCTTAAAGGGTAGGTGTGTCGAAAAAATGATGAAATGAAAAAATAAAAAGGAAGAAAATATCGTACTATACTGAGCACAAAATAGGCAAATACAAAGTACTTCTAAGGTATCTAGGTTGGTTTGACCCATCGGATCTCAAATTTTCGGAAGAAATCATTGAGTTGGCTTACTTATGAGTCGAGTTGTGACCGAACCTTTACACACACATAGTGAGTATGGCTTAGATGATTTATTCAAGAACTTGGATTTAAGTTACATTGAGTACTTTGAAGGTTCTCTGATTTTATTAGTAAGCATTCTTTGAGGATAATATTATGTGTAACTATCAGGACTATTTTGTTTGATTTTATATTTTTGCATGATTGCATGTGTGTGAGTGACGTTTGTCGGTGTCATTATTGTAAGCCCTCAAGAGACTATAGCTCGTCCACTAGGGTCATCTAGTGATTTAAAGGCTTGTTGCATATGCTAATTGCAATCGCGATCCCTACAAAAGTGGCCTAGTTAATTTTATTTGTTTATTTTTACTTCGTTTTTACTTAGTCTTTTGCTCTGTACTAACAAAATCTTAAGTGTAGGGGTGTTTGATAAGTGCGGTTTATACCCACTTTTTCATGTATTCTTAGCTTACTATGTTATTAGGTTTCATGTTATTTAATATATTTTATAGTTTTTTTTATGTTTGATTGATATGAAGCATTAGAATATGGATCTTGGAGCAATTGTACGTGTTTCGAAACCTTACAGACGCAAAGGAAGCACGCGAGAGAGCTAAATACTCATAAAGAACTAATCCTAAAAAATAGGATGGCGTTGAGACGCCACACCAGGATTGCTTCACATATTTTATGGAGAGTTGGGCATCGCGACGCTGCTGCAGAAGCCTAGAATCTTCAAAAATCATTATTCTACAAACAAAATGACTTCAAGACTTCCCTATAAATATATAAGCTCGTCCAAAACCCTAAGGGGAGAACAATACACAACTCAAGAGTTCTAAACACATATTTTAGAGAGATCCAAAGAGGGAGATTGAAGAGCGACAAGAGGAGATGAAGACGGTGACGTCCGAAGGCGAAGGGATTCGATTCGGGTTTTATCTTCTAGTTTTTTTATTTAAACTCTAATGATGTCTAAAATGTTCTTGAAATTATTTCCATTGTTTTTATCTTTACTCATGAACTAACTCTATTATTCTAGAAGATCATGTAGCCAATGCTTGAACCTGTGTATTATTTGCCAAATTAATTGTTACGAAGTTTTATTTCAGTTTATTTATATTCACTTGTGTTTATTGCTTCTAGTTTGTTGGCCACAAATTAAGATGATGCGTGTTTAGAATCTATCACTCGGGAGTGGGGATTTTGAATATGATCTAGATAATATAACATAGGAGTGTAATAGAGTTTGGGAGAACCCATAATCTATTTGAATCACACAGCATAGTGAATTTTTTATTACTAGATTTTCATAGGGATATTGAAGTGGGGTTCTTGGCTTATAAACAATGCAAATGAATAAGAATTGATTGGCATGACAAATACATATGTGATAGTTATGTGAAATCAGACTCTAGAATCTCTCTCATCTTGGTTTATCTTAATTTAACGTTTTGATATCTTGCTTATTTAGTTTTTTAGTTTTAATTTAGATTATTTTAAAGTTGCTTCTAAATAAAGTTAGGTTCACTAATTATAGTACTTAGAGAGAATTTGATTACAATCCATGTGGGTTCGACACTCTTTACTTATCTTTTACTAAAACTTGACACCGTATACTTGCGGTACGATAATCTCGCAACAGCCGTATAGGAAAGGTACATTTACTGCCTTACAGTTGGTAAAACTGTACCTTTCTAACATTTTATATATGTACGTGGATTGCTATAATCCTATAAGCTTCCTAACTCTATCCTGGCAGAGCCTTATACCCAGTATATAAGAAGCTTCACCCATGTCTTTTATGGAGAAGTTCTTACAAAGGTAAGTTTTCACACTTTGCATCAATCTTATATCATTCCCAATGATAAGGATGTTGTCTACATATAAAATAAAGAATATTATCATGCTCCTACTAACTTTCTTATAAACACACGGTTCTTCCTCGTTCTTGATAAATCTAGATAATGTAATTATCTCATCAAAATGATGATTCCAGCTTCGAGATGTCTACTAAGTCCATAAATAGACTTATGGAGCTTACAAAACAAGTTTGAAGTATCATTGGATACGAAACCCTCTGGTTATTCCACATAGACATCCTCCTCGAGGAATCCATTTAGAAAAATAATTTTCATATACATCTGTCATATCTCATAGTCATGATATGCAGCAATGGCTAAAATAATCTTAATGAATCTTAGCATGGCTACTGGTGAAAAAGTTTCCTCATAGTCAATCATATGACATTGAGTGTAACCTTTTACTATCAGTCGGGCCTTAAAGGTTTCCAACTTTCCATCGGGGTTCTCGTTTCAGGAAGTTCAACCAAGTCCCAGACTTGATTGTCATGCATAGAATCCATATAGGACTTCATGGCTTCCTATCACTTTCCTAAATTGATATCCAATATGGTATGTTTATAGATAGTCGGTTCTGTTTCCTCCAAAAGAAGAACATCAAGGCTCGCATCAGATGTTAAAAATATTCTGTCAGAAGGCTTTGATATTCTATTCGACTTACGTAGAACTTGTGTTGTGGATCTTTCACCTAGTTGGATCTCTGGTTCCATCTTAGGTTCCTCGCTGTTGGGATCAAACTCATCAAGTATAATCTTTCTACAATTCCCAATTTTTTCTCAAAATTCTTTCAAGAAAAGTGGCAAAATGAACAACAAATAAATTTCGTTGCTCAGAATCGTAGAATTGATGACCCAAAGAACTTTCAGGATATCCAACAAACCCATATTTATACACCCTAGGTTCTAGTTTATCTCGCTGCGTAACTCTAACATATGCAGAGCAACCCTAAATCTTTAAATATCTAAGACTTGAGTTTCTACTGAACCATATCTAATATGAGGTTGTAGAAATAGCTTTTCCATGGAACTCTATTAAGTATTTGGGCAGCTGTAAGTAAAGCATAACCCTAAAGGTAATATGGAAGATCTTTATAGCTCACATAGATCGCACCATATCCAATAAAGTAAGATTTCTTCGCTCAGACACACTATTGTGTTGAGGAGTTCTTGGTGGGCTATATTGGGCGAGAATCTAATTCTCCCTTAAATAACTTCTGAATTCGTCGCTCATTAATTCACCACCTCGATATGATCGAAGGCACTTGTTGAATTTACCGATTTATTTTTCTACTTCGTTTCGAAATATTTTGAACTAATCTGTTGACTTGGGAGAAGTTCACAAATGAATTCAGGGCCAATTACATGAACTTTTCTTTTATGGATGAGATGATGAGGGAATTATATAGGTTGACTCAGGGTAATCACACCTTAGATCATTATGACACTCTCTTCCATGAGTTAGTGTGGTTTGTTCCACACTTGAAGGATAATGAGCAAGGTAAGATGGATCACTTCTTTAATGGTCTGAATGCGGAATTGAGATCTAGGATTAGATTGTTTATAATGAATAGTTTGACAGAAATGGTTGATTATGCCAGAAAAGCAAAGTTTGCAGAAAAAGAATGTCAAGTGGGGCAGAATTATCAGATGAGGAAGATGGGTATAAAACATCGATCCTTTTGAGAGGGAAGTCATAGTAAGAATGAGAGTGACTCAAGACCTAGTGGGAGTTATCAAATGAGTTCTGGGCAAACTCAAAAACAAGCTAGATCTATGGTTAGTCAAAGTTCAGTGAGAGTACCACCGAGTAGGATTCCTAATGGTCAATAAAGTCAAGCTTAAGATACAAGATTTCTACTATGCGCTACTTGTGGGAAGAATAATGATGGAGTATGCAGATTGGGTTCAAAAAGTTAATTTATATGCAGAGAAGTGGGCCGCATGAAGAGAGATTTCCCAAATGCCAATGATAACAGTGTACAGATTCATAGGACAACTATTCCTCCAGCTCAGGATTCCAGTTGGCAATTAAGGTCAGAGTTGTTGGGGTGGATGTGGAACCCCTAAGGTCAGATCGGTGCCCCACGCAGTAGAAGCGGCTGTAACCCGTGGATATCCAGCAAGAGTGTAAAATATTTTATGTAAAACTACATTTCGTCTCAAGTCCGTAAGATAAAATGGGGACCCAAATAGAGTCCAGAAACTCCAAAATGGAGAAAATGAAGTTTCGATATTCATCAGCCCTACGCGTCGCGATGCGGAGGCTTGGGCGTCGAGACACCCCAAACTGCGAGAGCTGAAAGTCTCGGCATCATGATGTGGAAAGGTGGACGTCACGACACTTAAATGTCTATTCACGGGTCGGGTCGAGTCAGGTTTTTTAAAATTTTGTGATACCTGATCAAGTCGGGTCACTCGGTTCGGGTCATGCGGAGGTGAAACCAGATCCGATCGGGTCAGGTCGGCCAAAAAAATAAATTTCTTTTAATGAATTAATTATTTTGAAATATAAATATTAGTTATTTTATGTCTCAAAAATTATCATATATATAAAGTTTCAAGACAATAAAAGTAATAAATAAATGGAATAATAGTAAAAACTATAAAAAAAAATAATAAAATTTTTTAGAAAAATAATAAAAATATTATTGGGTCGGGTCAGGTCGTGTTTGGTTTTAAAGTCAAACCTGTGACCCAACCCATAAATTTTGGGTTGGGTCGGGTTGACCTGAAAAACCATTAATTTCTTTAGAAACCCGCACGGGTCGGGTCGGATTGGGTCGAGTCAGGTAGGATCACGGGTTGACCTGAAAATTTGAACACCCAGGTCTGATGCTCGATGTCGCGACGCTGGGAGGTCAGAATCGCGACGCAGCCCTAGGCAGTGAGCAATTTCAACTTCAAACCAACACTAAACACTTCCAATTTTCTCATAATACTTCAAATACACCTAAACTCCAATTTTAGCATAATAACCATAATCAACACATGTTAAGCAACTAACATGTATGTATTCTAAATCATATATGCATGTGTTTGAATCAAAACACAAATCAATTTATAATCCCACTATGAAATTTCTCATGTGTAATTCTAGTTTACCCAAAGGTGGTCAAATGATTCTAAAACAGTAGCCATAGCTCTAAGCTTTAATCTAGAGTTCCAAACTCTTATTAATTGTTCCATGTCCAACATGAACATATTTGACCTAATTACAAGCATATTGTGTTTATATTTCCAAAGCATCCTAACACAATTCATTAGCCTTATTTCAACTTTAAGCTATGTAATTATGCATCCAATACATAATTCATCACTATATGTCTCACTAATGAAAACTCACTATTGAAGAACATAGCTTAAGATAAGTTCAAAATTACCTAGTAAGCTTGATGCAAAGATCCAATCTCATTCTCTTTGTTGAAATGGTTGGAGAACTTCTCAGGTTTGCAAGCTTGACTCCAAGATCCAATCTTGATTCCAATGCTAGCAAGCTTCACTCCAAGATCCAATCTTGATTTCTGCTAGATGAAATGTTGTAGAGATCTTATAAAGCTTCTCTAAACACTTCTCTAACTAAGGCTAATTTCTCCAAGAGTTACTTGTATTTAGTTTTCATAAGCTTAATTAAAACCTTTGCTCAAGCATGCTATTTATAGCAAAACTTATGCAATTTTTAATTAATAAAACTTATAAATAACTTTTATGTGGGCTTAATCTAATTTTTCAAAATATGTATAATTAGGTGTGACTAATCACATTTATCTACCACTTTGATTTAATCCAATTAAATCAAAATAAAGTTTAATTAATGGATTAGTTACATGTCTACCACTTTGATTTAATCCAATTAAATCAAGCCAAAAACACATAAAATTACATATTTGCAATTACCAAAATATCCTCAAATGGTAGAGATATTTAGGAAATTATGACAAATCCCTTGTGTAATTATTGAATTAATCCAATTAGGTCAAAGTAAATAATCAATATTATCCAATAACATTTAATTATTTTAGTTGATAATTTTAATATCGAATATTATCTATTATCAGCTACCCAAGTGCTCAACAAGTACACTTCATATTGTGGGACTTTCTAAGTTAAGACATGTTCGTCATATAAGCCTAGCTAATATGTACGCAATTCGGCCACCTCTGAATTCGCGAAGAATATGAATGACCTTTCTGAACTATACAAGTCGAGGTCATCACATATTTTTATCAATCCTTCATCGTAGGCTATCCGAGTTTAGCTTAGGAAACATAGAATACACTATCAAGTTTCCGAGGCGCACATCTCATGTCGACATATCATGATTCTTTACAAATAATATGATCCACCCTAGGTGATCAGCTTTTTCCAAAGTCTTTAAACTTACTCAAATGGATACCTAAACCCCTTATGGGACACATACATGCCAACGGATCCTATCTTGATTTGCACTTAATTAACGAGTGTATCGGTCCACACCCAACAAACATCTAGAGGCCAGACCGTGAAAGGTTTCTGATATACATGGCATCAAAGTGTGGAGGATATCACACAAAATCAATGCTATCCTATAATTAAAGGAGCACATATACTACTCAACTTGAAGAGATTCCTATTGATGGTGGTGTTTACTTCTAACTATTAGGAATCACTTGTGAGTCATTCAGTATTTGGTCCAACCAATACACACATATATATACGAGCTTCCAAAGCTCATGGTACACCGGGTTAAACAATTGGATCTTCAATTCCAATATAGGATATGTGCTAGTCTTCTAGGTTATAGGTGTTGGAGATTCTAAGCATCCCAATATCAATTTACAAGCATGAAACACAAGTGAATACATTCGAGGGAGTTGCGGAATACTCACATCGATCGGTTGAGCGATGATTTGACGAACAAAATTTCTTTAGTATATGTAGTATTGTGTATTTCTGTCCAGTATCGGATGATCACATGCGAGGCCTGGGGCTGGTACAGTGTCTGCCCCGTACGAAGCATATATCGAATAACGAGCAACTAGTCTCTTTATTATCGGATAATCATGACCAAGTCATATTATCCCGACAGTTGCAACTTTTTTTTAAAGAACCAGTTATGTATCCCTACGCGATCATCATCTCTATATGACTGGAGTGACACTTCCGTCTTGACATCACACCCAACACACTATGATTCTCAATATACCCAACATTGGCGTACACAGAACCTGTTAAAGTCCTGGATGACCGCAACTAAAGTATATTAATTATCGTAAGTATTAGCAATGCAAGTCTCAGGTTAAGACCAAATACACCTACCCTGATTTCGGATTTCCATAGACATATAGTCATACTACCAATGGAATTCCGAGGGGGTCTATCCAGAGCGAAGCTATTTCCCGTACCATCGGTGAAACACAATCTCCTATTACTCTTGCATGAGTATCATATACCCAAATATATGAGAACTATGCCGTTGTGCCCTCACAACGCGCACAAGTGTAATACTAGTCTTTTACGCATTCATCGATGTCCAATCTCGATAATGCTCTCACTATGGATATTTAATGATTTATCCTTCGTGGACTGATACTGTCTCATATCATTCTCAATCCAGGAACAAATCACAGGGACCTCCTATCATTTATATATCTAGGTGATCTAATCACAAATGATAAGAGTGCAATCTCCTTTGTCACATAGTTAATTTGTACAACAACACAATGATCTGTACAAATAGTGACGCTATGGGTCATAATTGTCCAACAATCTCCCACTTGGCCTATAGCCAGTCACTCGAGTGTCTTACACCCGAACTATGTACGGTTGGCTCAAATTACTGAGAAAAGGTTTTCGTCAGTGGATTTTCATGATTATCATCTGATGCGATTTATAAGATCATCACATCGCCACGATGTATGATCCGAACGAATCAGATGAATATCGAAGTATGTATCTGGATCGTTGATGAGACCGTTAATTCTTTAGCCTGTGCTGACGCCTAGCTCAGCTGCTAACAGAATTATATCTAATCTAATTAGATTTATTAATCGACCTAGTGGGCTTCTATTGCCGCCTCAGCTGCAGCAATAACCCGCATTTTTTGTTTATTCGATAACAGTATCTTGCTTGGAAGATTTCCAGCTCACTGTTCCGTTATTCAAATTGTATAATACCGTTTGCGACTTTTAGTCATCTTTATCGGTTTAGAAAACTTGCAGTAGTGATCCCAGTCACTTCAAGTTCTCTTTCTCCATAGTTTAAAACAACATCCTTAGATCTCTAAGATACTAACGGATGTTCTTAACATCAATCCAGTGACTATCACTTGGATTGGCCAGATTGTGAATCCATATGCTCAAAGCGTATGAGACACCAGGTCGCGTACATTTTTCAATGTACGAGTTCTCGGAGATTATTCGAAAGCCAAGCTTTCGCCGATTGTTTTTATGGGAATATCATTTCCAAAAAATGACATATTATCATTATTTTATAGGACAGCCACTGTCAGTGCGCTCCCACTAACCCTCTTATATACACAAGAATCATTTTCGTTTTGAATTAAATCATAGACCATTATGATTACATCAAAACGATAATTCCAAGAACCTAATGCTTGCTTTAATCCAAACATGGATCGAATAACCTGCAAACCTTATTTGCTTGTTACGGTATGGCAAAACTGACAGGATGTTGTAAACATCCTCCGAAAGGTTTCCTTTTCAGGAAAGCGATTTTGCCATTTAAGCTGACATATTTCATAAATGAAACATGCAGCATTAGCAAGCATTATCCAAATGGATTTACCGTGGCAACAGGTAAAAGGTTGAATCATTATCAACACAATGTTGATAACGATACCTTTCCACTAAAACCCTAGCTTTATACGTTGGTATGTTGTCATCCATGTATGTCTTCCTTGAAGACTTATAAAGTACCAATAGGCACAATGTCTTGTGGTACATCAACTAGTTCTAAACTAAGTTGATATATATGGAATCCATTTCGGATTATATGGCACTTTTCCATAATATGGAGTCAATACCTGGTATCACTTCCTCATACGTAGTCAGTTGGTATTCCTTAATAAGATTAACATCTTTATGAGGTGAGATCAGAAACCCATACCCCAGGTTGTTTTCTGACTCTCTCCGAACTACGTGGTTCTTGTGTATTCGAAGATTAATGATATAGTTTCATCCTTGATGAACTATATGTGTTCCATTAGGATTCGATGCCTGGAATAGTATTACTCCGATTTTCATCGAGTTATACTATCCTCCCACTTACCACTGCATATCGGTATTCCTCTTAGGAAAACCACATGGCGAGCAACAATCTAATTGTTCTCTTGTGAGTTGTATAAGTACTATATTTTGGTATCCCTAGGATAACCTACAATTGGCACTTATCCAATTTGGGTTTTCGTTTGGTATCATCCAAACATATGCATAGCATTCCCAAATTTTCAGGAATGAGAAACCCGGTTTCTTTCCTGTTCATATCTAATATGATATCTGTCAAATAGATTTTATGGAACCTTATTCAAAATAAGTTCTTGCACTGTTTATGCTTATCTGTTGAAGGAAATGGTAGCTCAGAGCGACTCATAATTAACCTTATCATGTCCAACGAAATTCGGTTACTCAGTTCGGACACACCGTCAAATTGACGTGTTCCGGGAGGAGTCCTCATTTGAAAGAATATTATACTCTTTAAAGTATATTAGAAACTTACTGCTTAAGTATTTGCCATTACGGTCTTACTGTGACGGTATAATACTATAGCCGATCTGTTTGTCTATTTCGTGTCGAAACTGTAAAAGTTTCCGATTTGTGTTCTTCAAAATAAACACATAACCATAACGCGATGCCATATCCGTAAAGGTCACGTAATATTCATATCCACCTCTAGCCTAGCTAGACATGGGCCCACTTGCTTCACTATGAACTAGGGCTAACAGATAGGTGTCATTTACACTTTGACCAAGTAAATAGTGTTTTAGGCACTTTGCCCAATAAACTAGATTCATAGACTTTATTTGATTGGAATCAAATCAGTCCTAGTACCCACTCTTCGAAAGTGTGGATATACGAGTCTTGTTTAATTGTGTCCCAGACAACAATGCCATATCAGTTTCTTCTGATCAAATCAGTTTGAGCTATTGTTTGTCATGATTATACCTTTGAGATTTTATTTATATTCAAAATATAAATTATGTTATTCACATCTAATGTGTATATCTCAATATCATCTTTATATAATAAAACACTTTAGTGTTCTAGAATATAAAAGTTCACCCGCAGCGGGTCAAACACTCATATAGAGATAATGTATCTAGTCAAACTAGTTACATTATAACAGTTTCCAATTTTAGGTACACACCCGAAGGGTAGTTCCTAAAATTAGGTATCTACGATTAAAACAGCGACTTTCGTCCCGTTTACACTTCGCAGATAAATCTCTATTGAAGTCAGTATCTTATTCAAAACAGATTTTGAACATCAATATATATTTATATCACACTAAGTATCTAAAATCCAATTTTAATACTAGTAGTGAATATATTTATGACAAACATATTTGAACTCAGAGCCTTGCTCGTTCTTCAATTCCTTCATGTCTGCTTTGTCCAAATGGCAGTCACGCTTCCGCGATCCCGTTTGCCACATTTAGGCAGACATTTTGGGATATGTCATTTATCTATCTAAAAGATTATAATGATTTTGCCTTTACCCTTTTTCAATATTCCAGAAGCCTTTGGCCAAGTCTTGGCCTTCTAGATTATCGAAGTAAGGTGCGCCTTACGCTACTTGCCTATTGCAAACTTTGACTTTATCTCCTTGAGAATAGTCATTAATTCTCCAAGAATTATTTATTGTAATTTTAGTACTTCTAAAATCTAAGTATAGATTTATGAAGATCCTTCAATTTCTTTATCATACTTTAAGGATCTAATCCTTAGTTCTGATTCAGAAATTAATGAATCTACTATGACAAGCTTAATGGATTAAACACTTAAGTTATCATTACATGATCTTCCAAAGATCATGCTCTACTATTTGCTTAACTCCGGGCTTTAGGCTTAATATGTTATTTTATCAAATAAAGTAACTTATTATTTTCCAGGACCATCCTGAAATTTTATTCCCAATTTGAAAATTAAACCATTTAAATACATTTTCCCTAGGATTATGTTTTAAATGTCTATCTTTCAATTTTATCTTGATTTTAATAGTCCAACTATTTAATCAACGATTTCGGTACTACTTATTATAATGATTACAATAGTCCAACTATTTAATCAGCTATAATTCAATAGATTAAAATCAATTATATTGATTACTATAATCCAATTATAAAATCAACTATAAATGAATAGTTTGAATATAGTCCAACTATTTATTAAAACAACAATTTAAATATTAGTCCAACTAACATTTAATTTATTTGACGAATGATATTTGAATGAGCGCGTATGGCAAGTAATTAAACGAATATTGCAAATTCAATTCTTGTCTCCCACTATTTTTCGGCGAGACTCTAACCCTCTGTCGAGTACTCGGGAAACAGTGTTTCCTGGTGGGTTAGGATCCCGTTAAATATCACACAATCTTGACTTTGGCCAACAAATTGTATGATAATTAACTAGGTAGATCTCTAAGATCGATTGGATCCAATCTAATTCCTAGATTCGGTATGGGGAAATCCAAGTCCGAAACATATATCTTATATATGCCAATAAATCCAATGTATTACCTAACCTTTTTCCACTGAATCAACTAAGTCTTGGCTTTGGCACAAAAAACTTAGTGATCCCAGTTAAGCGCGACCCATTGACCATGGAAAACTTCGTAATCAATGTCGATGGACAAGAAGTGGTCTTGACTTTGGCCAACAAACCACAACTTGGACAAGACACCAATATGGAACAAACCTCTCGTGATTCAAACACATCCTTGATGGACAAAGGCCTTGACTTTGGCCAACAAGCCAATGCCAGTCTCGGATCTTGAGTGAGAATCACTCAATGGAAGGAAAGACGCTTAATATTGTGCGAGGGTTTTTCGCGTGCAAATTGGCAACCAATTTATTATCTTTGTTAAGGTCTCATCATCATACACCCTTAAACATGCATTCTAAACACATAATAAAGCGCGTATAAATAAAGTAATAATGATATACGGATGGATATTTTACACATTGATCCTAGATCAAATCTCTCTCTTTCTCTCTCCCGCTAGCACAAGTATTACTTCTACCCGTTACACTACACTTCTAAAGAAACCTCATTTACATTGAGGGGAATAGGTGAGAAGAGAATACAAAGAATAATAAGGTAATAAGGCTGGACACGCAGGTCCAATTAATAAATCAAATTTATTACAACAATTTCTAAAATTATCCCACCCATATAATATCCATCCGATATACATTATTCATGCATCGCAACCATGTATTCACACAAGCATTTTATCAATCAATCTAATCCAATTAATTAATCTGATAATTAGTGATCATCCAATGTTCAAACAACGATTTGATTTTGCTCGAGTCAAACTCGTTTTGCGAATAAGTACTCAAAGTACGAATTCTCGAATTAAATTAAACTACAAAATTAAATCCAATTCAATTTGTATTTAATTCTAATTCACTATTTAATTCCAAATTAAATATCACACTTTCATTACGAACCTTTATGATTTAAATTCCAAATTTAATCATTACGGGTCTCAAAGCCCGATTAACGTCCAACGTCAATTTAATTAAAGTCCAATGGGCTTTTAATTAATTTCTTAAGGCGTGGACTTTTGGTCAACTCGGGTCAAACCGATAACCAAATTCCAATCCGGGAGTTACCCCATAAGCCCAGAAATCAATTTAGGCCCAATTAAACTTTAAAGGTCCATTAGTCGCATTTGGGCTTTATGGAGGCGATTTTGGGCCCAATTGGATCCAATCCATTTGGCCTAAATCTAACTTGATACAACCAAGCCCAATAACAACATAACAAGCCCAAATCTAATTTAAGGCCCAATTAATTAAATTACAAATTCCAAATTCCCAATTTAATTAATCAAAGTGCATTAACATAATTAATCACCCAAATCATTATTTCCAAAACACAAATTAGGCTAATTAATCATGCTCATCTACATCAATTAGTGTCCAACACAAATTAATCAAAAATAAAACCCAATCATGCTCTTATGCTCTCGGCAATTTGGGGAATTTTGTCCGATTCGGTTTCAATCCAATTAAATTCCACAATCGACATTAAATCATATTCTCGAATGATTTCCAACACATCCAATTATCAAAAATAAAAAATCCCAAGACATATTTAGGGCATAGTATTTGGCCAAGCCTCAACAATTTGGGGAAAAATGATCCAATCCAATTTTCTTGAAATTGATCCAATCAATCTTCAATTCAACATCAATTAAGCATACAAAATCATCCAATTTCATTTAAACATACTCAAAATCAATTTACCCAAATTTTAACCCTAAACTTTTTCATGCTTTTAACCATGCTCTTGATACCATTGTTGGAGATTCTAAGCATCCCAAGATCAATTTACAAGCATGAAACACAAGTGAATACATTCGAGAGAGTTGCGGAATACTCACATCGATCGGTTGAGCGACGCTTTGACGAACAAAATTTCTTTTCTGCCTTCATGGACTGTCACGGCAGTGGCTGTTTTGGACTACTCCATTTTCGCCTTCAAGCTCCAAGAATCAAGCTCCAAGCTTCGTCAAATTATTCCCGGGTCATGGGTGGACTTCCCTATCATCTTCGCATGATCCCGGAGTGTGCTAGCACTCTTGATTTTCCCACAAAATCGCACTTGCTTCCCCTTCACTGCTCGGTTTTGCCCAGCAGAAAACCAGTGAAGAAAGCCCTTGTTTGGGTGAGAGAGAGAAGAGGGAAAAGAGAGGAGAGATTATGAAAATGTGTAATTGTATTTGGTTTATTTGTTTTCCAAAAACATATACCAAATTTTGGCTTTAGAAAAGTCAAACCAATTAAAGCCATTAATGCCAACCACACACATCACTCAATCACATCAATCACAAGTTGTCAAGTCACATCACTCAAAGTTGATGCGACTAGCGATTTGATGTTTGATTTGACTTGCGTGTCGCACTCGAATTCGAAATGCGAATGGGCTCGCAAATAATTTCGTGCTCGGGTTCGCTAATTCCAAATTAATGAATTTTTCATTGCAACATAATTAAACGATTACGCCTAGCGAAATCACTATTCACGTCGCTAACGAATTAATTCTAAATTAATTCGCTCGCCCAAATTAAAATCTAATTTTAATTTTGCGTCGAAATCCAATCTCGTTTAATATATCGAATATATTAATTTGCCGATTAATTCCAAATTAATCATTATCTCTCTTTAATTGATATTTTATCGCAGATAAAATATCTTCACAATTAATCCCAGATTAATTTTCTCTCTCATCTTATTAATCCCAGATTAATTAAAAGTGTGAGTCATACGTCATCGGTGAATCTTTGGGAAGCGACCCATGAGATCTCCGGATATGTTGGCAGTAAATTCGATCGTCGAACTATCCAAACATGTAAGTACCTCGTACTATGTTTATACCGATTTACAAGACAAGGTTGGCTTCTAGCAAAACACCATGCCTACCCAATTCTCCGGAAATATCCTTACAGGAATAAAAGATCTATATCAGGCGTAGTATACGTAGTATTGCGTATTTCTGTCCAGTATCGGATGATCACATGTGAGGCCTGGGGCTGGTACAGTGTCTGCCCCGTACGAAACATATATCAGATAACAAGAACTAGTCTCTTTATTATCGGATAATCATGACCAAGTCATATTGTCCCGACGGTTGCAACCTTTTTTAGAGAACCAGTTCTGTATCCCTACGCGATCATCATCTTCATATGACTGGAGTGACACTTCTGTCTTGACATCACACCCAACACACTACGATTCTCAATATACCTAGCATTGGCGTACACAGAACCTGTTAAATTCCTGGACGACCGCAACTAAAGTATATTGATTGTCGCAAGTATTAGCGGTGCAAGTCTCAGGTTAAGACCAAATACACCTACCTTGATTTCGGATTTCCATAGACACATAGTCATACTACCAATGGAATTCCGAGGGGGTCTATCCAGAGCGAAGCTGTTTCCCATACTATCGGTGAAACACAACATCCTATTACACTTGCATGAGTATCCTATACCCAAATATATGAGAACTATGACGTTGTGCCCTCACAACGCGCACAAGTGCAATACTAGTCTTTTACGCATTCATCGATGTCCAATCTCGATAATGCTCTGACTAGGGATATTTAATGATTTATCCTTCGTGGACTGATATTGTCTCATATCATTCTCAATCCAGGAACAAATCGTAGGGACCTCCTATCATTTACATATCTAGGTGATCTAATCACAAATGATAAATGTGCAATCTCCTTTGTCACATAGTTAATTTGTACAACAACACAATGATCTGTACAAATAGTGACGCTATGGGTCATAATTGTCCAACAATAGGAATTCAACTGTACTCCAAAACCAATGACTATGAATATTTACTTTAAAAATAGTTTATTATAGTAATATTTATCCCAATGTCGGACCACCTAGTGTCCATTACTACAATAAGAATATTCTAAAGTCAATGTCATTTACTACAACAAGAATATTCTAGTGTCAATTATAATATCGAATATTTTCTATTATCGGTTATCCAAGTACTCAACGAGTACACTTCATATTGTGGGACTCTCTAAGTTCAGACATGTTCATCATATAAGCCTAGCTAATATGTACGCAATTCGACCACCTCCGAATTCGCAAAGTATATAATTGACCTTCCTGAACTATACAAGTCGAGGTCATCACATATGTTTATCAATCCATCGTCGTAGGCTATCTGATTTGTGCCTGGATAACATAGAATACACCTGTTAGTGTTCCTAGAACATGCCAAGGATCTAATAAGCATGATAACATGTGATTAAGATCATTATAAGCTGCGGAATATACTTACAACGAACGGATTTGAGCTTTTAAAATTTGAGTAGAAGATGATCTCCAAGATCCAACCTTTGAAGATTCCAAGCTTTGAGTTAGGAATGAAGATCTCCAAGATCCAACCTTTGTGTTGATTCCAAGCTTTGAGTTGTTTCCCTATCACCTTTTTTGATTCCTTGAAGTGCTAGCTAACTTGATTTTGCCACAAAATCAATGAGAAGAAAAGGGAGAAGCTCATGCCCAAGCCTTGTGTTGCTAGGGTTTGTATTTTGTTCAAGTGTTACAAATGAGAGAGAGAGATGCCTTTTGGTAAAAAACCAATTTACACTTTTCACCTAAACAAGGTGGTTGGGTAAATGGTTTCACCAAAACCATTCCAAGGTGGTTGGAAAGTAAATGGTTTTGCATAAATGCCAACTACCCTCCCAACTACCACATTTGGATTCAAAATTCAAATGTCTCTACGAACATTTACCGTGGCTCGGATCCGTTTAATCCGATTAAACGAACTTTAGTCACTAAATAATTAAATCTAATTTAATTAAATAACGATTCCTCGCAAATATATTACGAACGTCGTTTACGAATTAATTCTAAATTAATTTGTTCGTTCGTATTAAAGTCCGACTTTAATTTCGTAATGAAATCCAATTCATATTAATATATATGATATATTAATTTTAGCCCATACGAATGAATTAAATAGAAAAATCAAATTTAACTATTAAATTTATTTTACCGATTAATTCCAAATTAATCGCGTTCTCTCTCTTCCGAACACATTTAATCCCAGATTAAATAAAGCTTCAATTAATCCCAGATTAATTTTCTCTCTCTTAATTAATCCCAGATTAATTCTAATCGAGTCAACTGTCATCGGTGAATCTTTGGGAAGCGACCCAAGAGATCTCTGGATATGTTGGCAGTAAATCCGGTTATCAGACTATCCGATGAAGTGAGTACCTCGTACCACGTGCTTACCGATTTACAAGACATGGTTGGCTTCTAGCAAAGCACCGTGCCTACCCAATTCTTGAGAAATATTCTTACTGGAATATATAATCTATGTCAGGCGTAGTATACATCGTATTGCGTATAGCGATCCAGTATCAGATGTCACGTGCAAGGCTTGGGGCTGGAATAGTGTCTGCCCCGTACGAAGCACATATCGGATATCAAGAAACTAGTCTCTTTGAATCGGATAATCATGACCTTGTCATATTATCTCGATGGTTGCAACACTATAGAGAACTAGTTCTAAATCCCTGCGTGATCATCATCTCCATATGTCTGAAGTGATGCTTCCATCTTGACATCACATCCAATACACTACGATTCTCAATAAACTTAGAAGAGGCGTACACATAACCTGTTAAAGCCCTGGACGACCAAAACCAAAGTTTAACGATTGTCGCAAGTACTAGCGATGCAAGTCTCAGGTTAAGACCAAATACACCTACCCTGAAGCGGACTCCCATAGACACATATACATACTACCAATGGGATTCCGCGGGGTATATCCAGAGCGAAGCTGTTTTCCATACCATCAGTAAAACACAACCTCCTATCGCACTTGAAAAGTATCCAATACTTAAACATATGAGAACTGTGTCGTTATGCCCTCACAACGCTCACAAGTGCAATACTAGTCTATTCCGCATTATCGATGTCCAGTCTCGATAATACTACGACTAGGGATATTTAATGATTAAACCTTTATGGATTGATAATGTCTCATATCATCTCAATCCGGAACTAATCACAAGGACTTCTACCATTTCTATATCAAAGTAAATAAATTACAAAACGGTAAAAGGCAATTTCATTACTACATAGTTAATTTTGTACAAAAACACAATGTCTTTTACAAACAGTGACGCTGATGTGATCCTAGCAGCATGGATCGATTTCGTTTGTTTAGGCTTATTTATTATTTATTTTTATATATGGAACCAACATGGATGTCTGTTTTTATTTATTATTTGGGTTAGTTTATTTTATTTAATTATGGGTTCAAAATGGGCTAGAAATTAGGAATTATGGGCTTTTAGTTGATAATGGGTAGTTTAGGGCTATATTAGTCTTTTTAGCTCTCTTAGGGTTTGAGTATGTTACTATTTAAACTAAAAAACAACTCTTAATGAAGAACCCTATTATTTGTGCGTGAATAGTGAATTTCTTGAGATTAAGAAAATTTTATCATCGTTCAGTGATTGAACAAAGACTTATCAAAGGGTTGGCATCCTTTGTGGCGTCCTATTTGCTGGCAAAATTCATATGAGGCTATCTCCAAGGGTTTTCAAGGACAGGTTCTTTGGGGGTCTACGGGATCTTGGATCGGTTTCGTCTGTTTCGTATCTTGTTTCATATCAATTGGTTATCAGAGCCAGATTTCAGGTCTGACTTTTATTTATTTTCGTTTCTTCTTTTTTTCCTGTTGATTCAGTCTTTGAAGTCTTGTTTTTGCTGTCATATTCATTGTGTCATTGATAGCCTTCTACTGCTGTCAATCAAAAATAAAAAATAAAAAAATAATTTCTTACTTTTATATTTGTGTCTGTCAATTAAAAAAAATCTTTTTGTTCTGCCTTGTGTCGTGTTCGTGTGTCTTCACCAAAAGAGTAAAGTTGCTGTCTAGCATCAAAAAAAACAAAAAAGAAAAAGAAAGAAAGTTCACGCCTGTGAAAAATAAATAAATTTGAGAGAGCTTTGAATCAAGCTTCACGCCACTGTGTGTCTTAGCCAACCAAACCAAATAATCAATCTTCACGTCATGGTGTTTGATTTTGATTATTATTCAAACAAGTTTTAGGCTTCAATAATATTTTGCCTGTGAATCAAAAAAAAAAAAACAGGTTTACGCCTGAAAAAAAAAGAAGAGAAGAAGGCAATCGGCTACTGCTGCTGTTAAAAATTAAAAAAAAATACAAAAGTAGCAGGCCCACAGTTTGTTCTTGTTAGTTTCATTAGGAAGTTTTTTTTTAAATTACTTTTTATCTTGTTTTGGTGCAAGAGGATAGTGTCGGCTGTTTGGTCCTGGTGTATAAGGTTCGTGTTATATCACTACAAACAACAGTCTCTTTCTTAATTTTAAGTTGAGTTTGCGTCTGTTAGTATCAAAAAAAAAATTTTAATTCAAATTTTTGTACGAGAAAAAAAAAATTCGATCAATTACCTTGTGTGTTAAGTTGTGCTAGGGATTACCTTAGTGTTCCTTAATCGAAAAGGAAATTTTTGGTTGAATTTATCATTGATTTTAAATCTGATTTTTTTTTAAAAAAAAAAAATTTCAATCTCCTGTGATCTTTTTAGTTTTATTTAGTCATATTTTAAGTATTGTCTTTGTCTTTATCATTTTTTTTTTGGTATTTTCTTTCTTCTTGGGTTGTTTTGTCAAGATGACTAGTGTGTTGTTTGATATTATGGGACAACCAAGAGATAATATCTTTCGTACTAGAGTATTTGTGAAAGATGAGGTGTGTAGTGTGATTATTGATGGGGAACATTGGGCTAATTTAGTGAGTACCAATCTCGTGGAGAAATTGAAGTTGCCATTGCAAAACCATCCTAAGCCTTATGTATTACAAGTTTACCTAATTGTGCTGCGGCCAAGGTGGAGTATCAAGTTTTGGTTGCGTTTTCTACTATGAGGTTTCATGATGAGGTATTATGTGATGTGGTGCCTATGCTTGACTGTCATGTATTGTTGGGTGGTTCATGGAAATATGATAGGCAAGTGTGGCATCATGTTGAGAGGAGTAGGTACATTTATGTCACGGAGCAGAGGTCGGTGATTCTTCCTCTTTTAACACCACAACAAGCCTATACAGATCAATTAAAAATGAAGAGAATAAGTGAGGTTGAAAAGAGGAAAAAAGAAAGAGTTGCCGAGTGCTTGGAAAATAAACTTGTTATTGATGTTGTGAATGTAAAAGATGAAAATATGGGCATGGTAGTGAGTGAACAAGTAGTGAGGAGTAAGTGTGATGTGGAGGTTGTTGCTATTGCTGATGTGGATGACTTAGCTGTTTCTGGTGATGATAATTTTGAAGCTCAATGCATGGCTAAATGTATTAATGAAACTACATGTGTAGTCGAATGTGTTGAGGGTTTTGAGCATTCAAATGAGAGTAATGAGTCAGGAAACACATGGGTTAATACGTGTGAGATTTTTGTGAGTGTTAAGCATGTAGAATTTGTTGTGAATGAGATTGAGAGTGTGAACTTAATTAGGAATCTCATTGGGAAGGAGAGTGCAATAAAATTGGATTTTGCGGAAGAGTATGGGCAAGAGGGAACAATACACAAGCATTATTGTACTAACATTGACACTTTTCTTCCATGTGATTTTTCCTTGTTCCAGAATAATCGTCCAATTGATTTTATCATTACTATCTATGATCCGGGCACGGATTCGAGGAGGAATCCTTTTCAAGAGAGGGAGAATGATGTGATCCTAGCAGCATGGATCGATTTCGTTTGTTTAGGCTTATTTATTATTTATTTTTATATATGGAACCAACATGGATGTCTCTTTTTATTTATTATTTGGGTTAGTTTATTTTATTTAATTATGGGTTCAAAATGGGCTAGAAATTAAGAATTATGGGCTTTTAGTTGATAATGGGTAGTTTAGGGCTATATTAGTCTTTTTAGCTCTCTTAGGGTTTGAGTATGTTACTATTTAAACTCAAAAACAACTCTTAATGAAGAACCCTATTATTTGTGCGTGAATAGTGAATTTCTTGAGATTAAGAAAATTTTATCATCGTTCAGTGATTGAAAAAAGACTTATCAAAGGGTTGGCATCCTTTGTGGCGTCCTATTTGCTGGCAAAATTCATCTGAGGCTATCTCCAAGGGTTTTCAAGGACAGGTTCTTTGGGGGTCTACGGGATCTTGGATCGGGTTTCGTCTTTTCGTATCCGGTTTCGTATCAGACGCTATGGGTCATAATTGTCTAACAATGTCTCACTTGGCCTATAGCCAGTCACTCAAGCATCTAACACCTGAACTATGTATATGTCTCTCAAACTTTTACTGTGAAATAGCTTTCGTCAGCGGATCTGCAATGTTGTCATCTGATGCGACCTTCTCGATCTTCACATCGCCACTATGTATGATCTCACGAATCAGATGGAAACGTCGAAGAACATGCTTGGATCGTTGATGAGATCGTGGTTCCTTAGCCTGCGCTATAGCCCCGTTATTGTCACAATACAATGGAACGGGCTCAGCTGCTAACGGGACTACTCCTAATCAAATTAGGAATTTACGGATCCAAACTGCCTCTTTTGCTGCTTCAGCTGCAGCGATATACTCTGCTTCTGTTGTTGAATCGGCAATAGTCTCTTGCTTGGAAGATTTCCAGCTTACTACTCCGTTGTTCAAACAAAATATGTACCCGGATTGCGACTTAGAGTCGTCTTTATCGGTTTGGAAACTTGCATCGGTATACCCAGTTACCTCAAGTTCTCCATCTTCATAAACTAAGAAAGCATCCTTAGTTCGTCTAAGATACTTAAGGATGTTCTTAACCGCCATCCAGTGACCATCACCTGGATCGGCCTGATAGCGACTACACATGCTCAAAGCATACGAGACATCAGGTCCCGTACATATCATGGCATACATGATCGATCCGACTGCCTAGGTGAACGGTATCCGACTCATGTTGTTTCTCTCATCTTGAGTTTTAGGACACATGTCCTTAGATAAAGTGATGCCATGTGACACTGGTAACAGTCCCCTCTTGGACTGATCCATGTTGAATCTTTTCAACACTTTGTCAATGTACGTGCTCTTGGAGAGTCCAAGCAGCTTTCTAGATCTATCCCGGTAGATCTTTATTCCTAGAATATAGACTGCTTCTCCCAGATCTTTCATGGAGAATTTTAATGAAAGCCAAGCCTTCACCGATGTTAACATGGGAATGTCATTGCCCATAAGCAATACATCATCAACATAAAGGACAATAAAAGTCAGTGCTCTCCCACTAACCTTCTTATATACACAAGGATCATCTTCGTTTTGAATGAAATCATATTCTTTTATGATTTCATCAAAATGGTGGTTCCATGACCGCGATGCTTGCTTCAGTCCATAAATGGACCGATTTAACTTACAAACCTTGTTTGCAAGTTTAAGCACGATAAAACCGTCAGGCTGTTGCATATAAACATCCTCCAAAAGGTTTCCGTTAAGGAAAGCGGTTTTAACGTCCATCTGCCATATCTCGTAATCAAAATATGCAGCAATAGCAAGCATTATCCGAATGGATTTAATCATGGCAACGGGTGAGAAAGTTTCATCGTAATCGACACCATGTCGTTGATGATACCCCTTCGCTACAAGCCTAGCTTTATACGTTTGTACGTTGCCATCCATGTCAGTCTTCTTCTTGAAGACCCATTTGCATCCAATAGGCTTTACGCCTTCTGGTGCATCAACCAGTGTCCAAACTTGGTTGGTGTACATGGAATCCATTTCGGACTTCATGGCTTCTTGCCATAAAGCGGAATCGATATCTTGTATCGCTTCCTCATACGTAGACGGTTCAGTATCCTCAATGAGATTAATATCTACATGAGGTGAGATCAGAAACCCATACCTCTCAGGTTGTATCCTGACTCTCTCCGACCTACGCAGTCCTTGTGTAATAGAATATTATGGTACAGTCTCATCCCGGATGGACTGTTCTTGTTCCGCTGAGGATTTTATGCCAGAAACAGTATCACTCTGATTTTCATCGAGTTCTACTTTCCTCCCACTAACCACTGCATTTAGGAATTCCTTCTCAAGGAAAACCGCATGTAGAGCAAAAAATACTTTGTTCTCTCGTGGGTGATAGAAGTAATATCCTTTGGTTTCCCTAGGATATCCTACGAATAGGCATTTATCCGATTTGGGCTCAAGTTTGGTACCTTCCAAACGTTTGACGTATGCCCAGCATCCCCAAATCTTCAGGAATGAGAAACCCGGTTTCTTTCCTGTCCATATCTCATACAGAGTCTGTTGTACAGACTTTGACGGAACCTTATTCAAAATAAGAATTGCACTGTTTAATGCATATCCCCATAAGGAAATAGGTAGCTCAGTGCGACTCATCATAAACCTTACCATGTCCAACAAAGTTCGGTTCTCCGTTCAGATACACCGTTTAATTGCGGTGTTCCAGAAGGAGTCCACTGTGAAAGAATACCATATTCTTTCAAGTAATCTAGAAACTCATTGCTCAAGTATTCGCCACCACGGTCTGACCGTAATGTCTTTATACTCTTGCCTGTCTGTTTTTCAACTTCGTGTCGAAACTCTTTGAATTTCTCAAAAGTTTCTGACTTGTGTCTCATAAGATACACATAACCATAACGCGATGCATCATCCATAAAGGTTACGAAGTATTCATATCCACCTCTAGCCTGGCTAGACATGGGCCCACATACGTCACTATGAACGAGGGCTAACAGTTCGGTGGCACGTTCACCCTTACCGCTAAAAGGTGATTTAGGCATTTTGCCTAATAAGCAAGATTCGCAGACGTCATATGAATTTGAATCAAATTCGTCCAAGTACCCACTCTTAGAAAGTGTGGATATGCAAGTCTTGTTAATGTGTCCCAGACGACAATGCCACATATAAGTTTCATCTTTGTTACTTGGTTTAAGCCTTTTGTTTGTTACATTATATGTTTGAGATTGATTTATATTCAAAATATAAAGACCATTATTAGAATCAGCAAAACATATCTCAAAATCATATTTATAAACAAAACACCCAGTGTTTCGGAATACAAAAGTGTACCCGCATTGGGTCAAACAAGATACAGAGATAATATTCCTAGTCAAACTAGGTACATAATAACAATATGAAAGTTTAAGTACATGCCCCGAGGGCAGTTATAAAACAAAAGTGCCAACGGCCAAAACGGCGACTGGTGCCCCATTTCCGACGCGTAGATCAATCTCCCCTGAGGCCAGTCTCCTGCTAATCTGCAGATCCTGCACATCAGTACATATATCAGTACCACCACCAGAATCAAAAATCCAAATTTTTAAACTAGAAGTAGTCATGTTTATTTCAATAACAAACATACTTGAAGCCGGTGCCTTGCCCGCTTTAATCTCCTTCTGAAGCGCCTTGTACTCGCGGCAGTCACGCTTCCAGTTCATCCTGAGATTTGTCCCGCTTGTCGCACTGGAGGCAAACATCCTGAGATTTGTCCTTAGGCTTCCCAGAAGCCTTTGACGATTTGGCCTTGCCCTTTCCTTTATGCTTCTTCTTCTTCACACCTCCAGTCGCCTTGAGCCCAGCCCTCGGTGTATGAGATGTCGAAGAAAAGTGCGCCTCGCGCTTGTTACCCTTAAGCAGCTCTTTCTCGGCTTCCTTGAGAACCGACAATAAGTCTCCAAGAGTATCATCAGTGTTCATCAAATTATAGTTTTTGATGAACTGTCTCCAAGTGTCGGGGAGAGATTGCAGGACCATATCTATGGTAATCTCAGCCTCAAAGACTATCCCCATCTCAGCCAGCTCATCTATGTCAGCAATCATCTGTGCCACATGGGACTCAACAGACATGCCTTCTGACAAACGTGAACGGAAGAGCTTCTTTACTAACTCATATCTCTGTGACCTTCGGTTAGATCGGTGAAGATCTTGCAACCTCGCCAACATGTTATAGGGATCCAAGTCCCTGTTCTGTCGACGGAAATGCTGAGTCATAGAAGCAAGCATAATAGACTGAGCAGTATCACAATCATCACTATGAGTCTTCCAAAGCTCCAGCTCAAGTAGCTCATCAGGTTTGGGCTTAGGCCCAAGAGGTCTCTGTATAGTATATAGCAGCCTCTCGGCTCCAAGGACTATCCTTAGATTCATTTCCCAATCGGCAAAGTTCGTGCCCTTGAAGAAATTTTCGCCCATGATAATGTCTCGGACATTTCCCTTTCCGGTCATCTTAACTACGATAGTCCAACTATCTAGTCAACGATATTTGGGTACAGTCTAACTGTTACAAGAAAAATAACATTGTATTAGTCCAACTAAAGTAATTTTGACGAAATAATTTGAAAGCGCGTAAAGCTAAGTATCTGAATGAAATTGCAAATTCAATACTAGCCTCCCACTATTTTTCGGTGAGTCTCTAACCCTCTTTCGAGTACTCGGGAAACCTAGTTTCCTAGTGGGCTAGGATCCCGTTAAATAACACACAACCTTGACTTTGGCCAACAAACTGTATGATATTTAACTAGGTAGATCTCTAAGATCAATTGGATCTCATCAAATTCCTAGATCCGGTAGGTGGACCTCCAAGTCCGAAACATATATACAATATATATGCCAATATATCCAATATATTTTCCTAACCTTTTTCCTCTGAATCAACTAAGCCTTGGCTTTGGCACAACAAGCTTGATGATTCTAGTTAAGCGGGACCCATTGACATGGAAAGCTTCGTAATCAATGTCGATGGACAAGAAGTGATCTTGACTTTGGCCAACAAATCACGACTTGGACAAGACACCGATATGGAACAAAACTCTCATGATTCAAACACATCCGCAATTGACAAAGGTCTTGACTTTGGCCAACAAACCAATGCCAACTTTGGATCTTGAGTAAGAATCACTCAACGGAAGGAAAAACGCTTAATATGTTTTGAGGGTTTTTCGCGTAAATTGGAAACCAATTTATTATCTTTGTTAAGGTCTCATCATACACCCTTAAGCATGCTTCTAAGACATCATAAGGCGCAAAAAGTAAATTAATAATGATATGCGGATGGATATGTCACAAATTTTTCCTAGAACAAATCACTCTATTTCCTCTCCCCGGCTAGAACTATTCTAACTTCTACCCAATAACATAATACAATAAAGAAACCTCATTTACATTGAGGGGAATTGGTGAGAAGAGGAATACAAAGAATAAGGAGATAAAAGGCTGGACACGCATGTCCAATTTAATAAATTCTAAATTTATTACAATTTCCAAAATTGCCCTCACCCTTCTAATATCCATCTGATATACATTATTCATACAACACATTCATGTAATCATACAAAACATGTTATTCAATCAATCTAATCCAATTAATTAATCTTTGAATTAATGACCATCCAATGTTCAAACAAAGATTTGATTTGCGCGAGTCCAACTCGTTTAAGAATAAATACTTTTAAGTACGTATTCTTGAAATTATATCGAACTACAATTTTAAATCTAATTTATTTGTATTCAATACTAATTCCAATTTAATTCCAAATTAAATATTTACACTTATTTATTTGCCTTAAAGACTTGGATTCCAAATCCAATCTTAATGTCCTTTTAATTAAAGTCCAATGGGCTTTTAATTGATTCTAAAGGCATGGGCTTTGGCCATAATGGATCAAACCCAAAATGCCAAGGCCCAATAGGAATCATTCTATTGCCAACAAATCAATTTAGGCCCATTAGGCCCAATTAAATTCTTTAAAGTGACAAGTGATGTATTTGGACTTTATGGAATTGGTTTTGGGCCCAATTGGATCCAATCCAAAAGTCCAAAATCAAACTTGGTCAAACCAAGCCCATTAAGCCCAAATACACACTTTTAGCCCAAATCATATTTAAAGGCTTATTAACATAATTATAATATTCCAAATATCACAATTATTTTAATTAAAGTGTATTAGCCATGATTAATTAATTAAACTCAATATTTCCAAAATACCAATTAATTTAATTAATCATGCTTAATCCAACAATTTATGCTCAACACAAATTGAAGCCAAAATTCACCATTTCATGCTCAACACAAATTGAATCCAAAATACATCATTTCATGTTCAACATGCTCTTTGATTTTAACATAAACATTATTGACTTTGATTCTAATCCAATCAAACCAACAATCAATATTTAAACATGCATTTAAACACATTATTTCAGGTTACAAAAATCAAAAACTGCAGTCCACTACACTGTGAAGATTCGGCCAAGGTAGGTTTTTTTTATTTTTTATTCATTTGATTTATTTCAAATCTAATCATGCATAACTCTAAGTTATCATATTCTAAGCATGCTCAAAGCATCAATTTGAAAGAATCATGTTCAAAACATAAAAGCCCCAAATTTTAGGCTCAAGAACCCTAAAAATTTTCATGCTTAAAATTGGCTCATGATACCATTGTTAGTGTTCCTAAAACATGCCAAGGTGTTGGACAATTATGACCCATAGCGTCACTATTTGTACAGATCATGGTGTTGTTGTACAAATTAACTATGTGACAAAGGAGATTGCACTCTTATCATTTGTGATTAGATCACCTAGATGTATAAATGATGAGAGGTCCCTATGATTTGTTCCTGGACAGAGATTGATATGAGACAGTATCAGTCCACGTAGGATAAATCATTAAATATCCCTGGTCAGAGTATTATCGAGATTAGACATCGATAAATATGTAAAAGACTAGTATTACACTTGTGCGCGTTGTGAGGGCACAACGGCATAGTTCTCATATATTTGGGTATAAGATACTCATGCAAGTGTAGTAGAAGGTTGTGTTTTATCGATGGTATGGGAAACAGCTTCGCTCTGGATAGACCCCCTCGGAATTCCATTGGTAGTATGACTATGTGTCTATGGAAGTCCAAAATCAGGGTAGGTGTATTTGGTCTTAACCTGAGACTTGCACCGCTAATACTTTCGACAATCAATATACTTCGGTTGCGGTCGTTCAGGGCTTTAACAGGTTCTGTGTACGCCAATGCTGGGTATATTGAGAATCGTAGTATGTTGGGTGTGATGTCAAGACGGAAGTGTCACTCCTGTCATATGGAGATGATGGTCACGTATGATACGGTACTAGTACTCTTAAGTACTGCAGTCATCGGGATAAAATGACAAGGTCATGTTTATCCGATTATAGAGACTAGTTACCAGACATCCAACATGTGCTTCGTACGGGGCATACACAATTCCAGCCCCAGGCCTAGCACGTGATCATCTGATACTGGATCGAAATATGCAATACCACGTATAATACGCCTGATATAGATCGCTTATTCCTGTAAGCATGTTTCCGGAGAATTGGGTAGGCATGGCGCTTTGCTAGAGGCCAACCTTGTCTTGTGAATCGGTGTAAACGTAGTACGAGGTACTCACGTGTTCGGATAGTCCGACGACCCGATTTACTGCCAACATATCCGGGGATCTCATGGGTCGCTTCCCGAAGATTCACCGATGACGTATGACTCGCACTTTAATTAATCTGGGATTAATGTAATGAGAGAGAAAAATAATCTGGGGTTCGTTAATTTGGAATTAGCGAACCCGAGCTCAAATTACGACGCAACGAAAAATTCGTTAATTTGGAATTAGCGAACCCGAGCTCGGGATTATTTGCGAGCTCATTCGCAATTCGAATTCGAGTGCGGCACGCAAGTCAAATCAAGCGTCAAATCGCAAGTCACATCAAGCGTCAAATCAAATGTCACTTTGAGTGATGTGACATTTGAGTGATTGATGTGAGTTGATTTGTGGTGATAGACAAGCATTTAATGCTTGCTTTTTGGAATTAAAAGAAAAGGTAAATGGTTTATTAATTTCTTGGAAAATATATAAACCTATTACATTTTTTTTATTTCATTAATCTATCTCTCTCTCCTTCACGTTTTTTGCATTTTTGGAGCCAAAAATGGAGCCAAAAAATTGCTCTTCTTCTCTCTCGGTCTTGGACCGATTTCTTCATCTATTTTTCTGGTTTGACCGAGCAAAATGGAGAAGCAAATGATCTTGTTGCAAGATCTATGTGCTAGCACAGTCATGGAGGAATACAAAGGTGTTAGGGAACCGATTTCGTGAGCTTGGAAGCTTGAAGCTTGGAGCTTCAATGGTGTCTCTCATGGCCGAACCTTGGAGAATCCGAATCAGTCACCACCGTGCAGCCCCTACCACGCGCAGCTCACTGCCGAGCAAGGGAGAGCAGTGCGTTTTTCATCTTCGTTGCATCTCTACCGATCCATGTGAGTTTTTCCGCACCTCATTTGGTTGTATTCAACTTGTTTTATGCTTTATAAATGATCCTTGGGACTTGATTGAAACCCAACAATGGTATCTTGAGCCATTTGTGCATAAAACGAAATTAGGGTTCTTAGCTCAAATTTGGGGCTTTTTGATTTAAGCATGATTTTGGCAAATTGTTTGTTTCAGTATGCTTGTATATGGATAACTTAGAGTTATATGTAATCAATTTGTTGAAAAATTAATTGGATTGATTTTCCCCAATTTGTTCATTGTGGCCGAATTTGGTTAGCTCCCTAATGTCTTGGATTTTTGATTTTTTGTTCATTGGATGACTTAGAAATCATTAGGGGATGTTGATTTTACGTTTGATTGGGTTCAATTGGATTGGATTTGATTTGGGCATAATTTCCCTCTTTGGCCGAGACACTTGAAGCATGTAATTGGGTTTGATTTTTGTCAAATTATGTTGGACATGATTCATTGATGATAAGCATGATTAATTGGACAAATTTGATGTTTTGGAAACTTTGATTTGGGTAATTAATAATGTTATGCACTTTAGGTTAATTGAATTGTAAAATTGGATTTTTATAATTTAATTATTGGGCTTAAAATTGGATTTGGGCTTTTAAAGTTGTTATTGGGCTTATTGGGCTTTGTTGTACAAAGTAGGGTTTAGGCAAAATTGGTTGGATCCAATTAGGCCCAAAACCACATCCAAAAGGCCCAAATGCGACTAATGAACCTTTAAAGATTAATTGGGCCTAATGGGCCTAAATTAATTTATGGGCTTATGGGGTAACTCCCGGATTGGATTTTGGTTATTCGGTTTGACCCGAGTTGACCAAAAGTCCACGCCTCAAGAAATTAATTAAAAGCCCATTGGACTTTAATTAAATTAATATTGGATATTTATTGGGCTTTGAGACCCGTAGAGATTAAATTTGAAATTTAAGTCGTAAAGGTTCGTAATTAAAGTGTAGTATTTAATTTGGAATTAAATAGCGAATTAGAATTAAATACAAATTGAATTGGATTTAATTATGTAATTTAATTTAATTTAATTCGAGAATTCGTACTTTAAGTACTTATTCGCAAAATGAGTTATCAAATCGTTGTTTGAACATTGGATGATCACTAATTATCAGATTAATTAATTTGATTAGATTGATTGATAACATGCTTGTGTGAATACATGGTTGCGATGTATGAATAATGTATATCATATGGATATTAGATGGGTGGGACAATTTTAGAAATTGTTATAATAAATTTGATTTATTAATTGGACCTGCGTGTCTAGCCTTATACCTCCATATTCTTTGTTTTCTCTTCTCACCTATTCCCCTCAATGTAAATGAGGTTTCTTTAGAAGTGTAGTGTAACGGGTAGAAGTAATACAAGTGATAGCTTGAGAGAGAAAGAGAGAGATTTGATTTAGGATCAATGTAAAGTATCCATCCGCATATCATTATTATTTTATTTCATATGCGCTTTATTATGTGTTTAGAATGCATGTTTAAGGGTGTATGATGATGAGACCTTAACAAAGATAATAAATTGGTTGCCAATTTGCTCGCGAAAAACCCTCGCTAAATATTAAGCGTCTTTCCTTCCATTGAGTGATTCTCACTCAAGATTCGAGACGGCATTGGTTTGTTGGCCAAAGTCAAGGCCTCTGTCTGTCAAAGATGTGTTTGAATCACGAAGGCTTTGTTCCCTATTGGTGTCTTGTCCAAGTTGTGGTTTGTTGGCCAAAGTCAAGACCACTTCTTGTCCATCGACATTGATTACGAAGCTTTCCATGGTCAATGGGTCGCGCTTGACCGGGATCACTAAGTTTGTTGTGCCAAAGCCAAGGCTTAGTTGATTCAGAGGAAAAAGGTTAGGTAATACATTGGATGTATTGTCATATATAAGATATATGTTTCGGACTTGGATGTACCCCTACCGGATCTAGGAATTGGATTGGATCCAATCGATCTTAGAGATCTACCTAGTTAATTATCATACAATTTGTTGGCCAAAATCAAGATTGTGTGATATTTAACGGGATCCTAGCCCACTAGGAAACACGGTTTCCCGAGTACTCGACAGAGGGTTAGAGGCTCGCGGAAAAATAATCGGAGGCAAGAATTGAATTTGCAATACTCGTTCAATTACTCGCCACACGCGCTCATTCAAATTATTTCGTCGTTAGATTAAATGTTAGTTGAACTAATATTTAAATTGTTGTTTTAATTAACAGTTGGACTGTATTATAGTTGATTATATATAATTGGATTATATTAATCAATATATTTGAATTAATTAATTTCAGTTTACAGTTGATTTTATAATTGGATTATAGTAATCAATGTAATTGAGGTTAATTAATTTAAATTATATTTGATTATATAATTGGACTATTATAATCATTATAATAAATAGTACCACAAATTGTTGATTAAATAGTTGGAGTATTAGAATCAAGATAAATGAAAGATTAGTGTTTAAAACATAATCCTGGGTGAAAATGTATTTAAATGACTATAATTTTCAAATTGGGAATTATTTCAGGATGGTCCTGGAAAAATAATAAGTTATTTTATTTGATAAAATAATATATTAAGTTTAAGCTCGGAGTTAAGCAAATAGTAGAACATAATCTTTGGAAGATTTATGTAATGATAACTTAAGTGCTTAATCCATTAAGCTTGTCACATTAGACTCCTTAATTTCTGAATCAGAACTAAGGATTAAATCCTTAAAAGTATGATGACGAAATTGAAGGATATTCATAAATCTATGTTTAGATTTTAGAAGTACTAAAATTGCAATTGATAACTCTTGGAGAGTTAATGACTATTCTCAAGGATATAAAAGTCAAACTTTGCAATTAGGCAAGTAGCGCTAGTCGCACCTTACTTCGATATTCTAGAAACCCGAGGCTTGGCCAAAGGCTACTAGAATGTTGAAAATGGCAAAGGCAAAATCATTATAATCTTCTAGGAAGATAAATGACATATCCCAAAATGTCTGCCTTAAATGTGGCAAACAGGATCACGGAAGCGTGGCTGCCGTTTGGACAAAGCAGACATGAAGGAATAGAAGACGAGCAAGGCTCTGACTTCAAATGTGATTGTCATAAATATATTCATTACTAGTATTTAAAATTGGATTTTAGATACTTAGTGTGATATATATATATATATTGATGTTCAGAATCTGTTATGAACAGGATACTGACTTCAATAGAGATTAATCTGCGCATTGGAAACGGGACGATTGTCGCTGTTTTAACCGTAGATACCTAAGTTTAGGAACTACCCTCAGGTGTGTACTTAAGTTAGGAAACTGTTATTTTGTAACTAGTTTGACTAGGAACATTATCTCTATATCAGTGTTTAACCCGCTGCGGGTGAACCTTTACATTCTATAACACTAAAGTGTTTCATTATAAAAAGATGATATTGAGATAAACACATTAGATGTGAAAAACAATATTTATATTTTGAATATAAATAAAATCTCAAACATATAACATGAAAAACAAATAGTTCAAAATGATTTGATCAGAAGAAACTGACAAGTGGCATTGTTGTCTGGGACACAATTAAACAAGAATCGTATATCCGCACTTTTGAAGAGCGGGTACCAGGACTAATTTGATTCCATTCAAATAAAGTCTAAAAATCTAGTTTATTGGGCAAAGTGCCTAAAATACTATTTACTTGGTAAAAAGTGTGAATACCACCTATCTGTTAGCCCTAGTTCATAGTGAAGCAAGTGGGCCCATATCTAGCTAGGCTAGAGGTGAATATGAATATTTTGTGGCCTCTACGGATGTGGCATCGCGTTATGGTTACGTGTTTCTTTTGAAGAACACAAATCGAAAACTTTTAGAGTTTCAACACGAAATAGACAAACAGATCGGCTATAGTATTAAACCGATACGGTAAGACCGTAATGGAAAATACTTAAGCAATAAGTTTCTAAAATATACTTGAAAGAGTAAAGTATTCTTTCAAATAGGACTCCTCTCGGAACACGTCAAGTTGACGGTGTGTCCGAACAGAGTAACCGAATTTTGTTGACATGATAAGGTTAATCATGAGTCACTCTGAGCTACCATTTCCTTCAACGGATAAGCTTTAAACAGTGCAAAACTTATTAAGAATAAGGTTCCATAAAAATCTGTTTGACAGATTTCATATTAGATATGAACAGGAAAGAAACCGGGTTTCTCATTCCTGATAATTTGGGTATGCTGGGCATATGTTTGGATGATCCCAAACTAAAACCCAAATTGGATAAGTGCCAATTGTATGTTATCCTAGGGATAGCATAAGTATAATACTTATACAACTCATTAAGAGAACAATTTAATTGTTGCTCACCATGCGGATTTCCTGAGAGGAATACCTATATGCAGTGGTAAGTGGGAGGATAGTAAATCTCGATGAAAAATCAGAGTAATACTATTCTTGGCACTGATCCTTAATGGAACACAAAATAGTTCATCAAGGATGAAACTATCACCATTAATCTTCGAATACACAAGAACCGCGTAAGTCAGAGAGAATCAGAAAACAACCTAGGGTATGGGTTTCTGATCTCACCTCACAAAGACATTAATCTTATTGAGGTATACCAACTGACTACGTATGAGGAAGTGATACAAGGTATCGACTCCCAATTATGACAAAGTGTCATGAGTCCAAAATGGATTCCATGTATATCAACTATGTTTGTATACTAGTTGATGTACCGCAAGGCATTGTGCCTATTGGTACTTATAATTCTTCAAGGAAGATGTACATGGATGGCAACATACCAACGTATAAAGCTAGGCTTTTAGCGGAAAGGTATCATTATCAACATTGTGTTGATTACGATTCAACCTTTTACCTGTTGTCACGGTAAATCCATTTGGATAATGCTTGCTAATGCTGCATGTTTCATTTATGAAATATGTCAACTTAACGGGAAAATCGTTTTCCTGAAAAGGAAACCTTTTGGAGGATGTTTATAACATCCTGTCGGTTTTGTCGTACCATAACAAGCAAACAAGGTTTGCAGGTTGTTCGATCCATTTTTGGATTGAAGCAAGTATAGGTTATTGGAATTACCGTTTTGATGTAATCATAATAGTTTATGATTTAATTCAAAACGAAATGATTCTTGTGTATATAAGAGGGTTAGTGGGAGCGCACTGACAGTGGCTGTCCTATACAATAATGATAATATATGTCATTTCTTGGAAATGATATTCCCATAATAAAAATAACTATCGGTGAAAGCTTGGCTTTCGAAAACTCTTCATGGAATCGTACATTGAAAAATGTACGCTACCTGTTGTCTCATACGCTTTGAGCATATGAAGTCACAAACAAGCCAATCCAAGTGATAGTCAATAGATTGATGTTAAGAACATCCGTTAGTTTCTTAGAGAACTAAGGATACATTCTTAGACTATGGAGAATGAGAACTTGAAGTGATTGGGATCACTGTAGTAAGTTTCCAAACCGATAAAAACGACTATAAGTTGCAAAACGGTACTATACAGTTTGAATAACGGTACAGTGAGATGGAAATCTTCCAAGCAATATATTGTTACCGTATAAACAAAAAATGCGGGTTAATTTTTGCAGCTGAAGCGGCAATAGAAGCCTTCTGGGTCGATAAACAAATCTAATTAGATTAGATATAATTCTGTTAGCAGCTGAGCTACGCTCGAGCACAGGCTAAAGAATTAATGGTCTCATCAACGATCCAGATACATACTTCGATAATCATCTGATTCGTTCGGATCATACATCGTGGCGATGTGGTGATCGAATAAATCGCACCAGATGATAGTCATACAAATCCGTTGACGAAAGCATTTCAAAGCAGTTTGAGCCAACCGTACATAGTTCGGGTGTAAGACACTCAAGTGACTGGCTATAGGCCAAGTGGGAGATTGTTGGACAATTATGACCCATAGCGTCACTATTTGTACATATCATGGTGTTGTTGTACAAATTAACTATGTGACAAAGGAGATTGCACTCTTATCATTTGTGATTAGATCACCTAGATGTATAAATGATGAGAGGTCCCTATTATTTGTTCCTGGACAGAGATTGATATGAGACAGTATCAGTCCACGTAGGATAAATCATTAAATATCTCTGGTCAGAGTATTATCGAGATTGGACATCGATAAATACGTAAAAGACTAGTATTACACTTGTGCGCGTTGTGGGGGCACGACGGCATAGTTCTCATATATATGGGTATAAGATACTCATGCAAGTGTAGTAGGAGGTTGTGTTTTACCGATGGTACGGGAAACAGCTTTGCTCTGGATAGACCCCCTCGGAATTCCATTGGTAGTATGACTATGTGTCTATGGAAGTCCGAAATCAGGGTAGGTGTATTTGGTCTTAACCTGAGACTTGCACCGCTAATACTTGCGACAATCAATATACTTTGGTTACGGTCGTCCAGGGCTTTAACAGGTTCTGTGTACGCCAATGCTGGGTATATTGAGAATCGTAGTGTGTTGAGTGTGATGTCAAGACGGAAGTGTCACTCCGGTCATATGGAGATGATGGTCACGTAGGATACGGTACTAGTACTCTTAAGTACTGCAGTCATCGGGATAAAATGACAAGGTCATGTTTATCCGATTATATAGACTAGTTACCAGACATCTGACATGTGCTTCGTACGGGGCAGACACAATTCCAGCCCCAGGCCTAGCACGTGATCATCTGATACTGGATCGAAATACGCAATACCACGTATACTACGCCTGATATAGATCGCTTATTCCTGTAAGCATGTTTCCGGAGAATTGGGTAGGCATGGCGCTTTGCTAGAGGCCAACCATGTCTTGTGAATCGGTGTAAACGTAGTATGAGGTACTCACATGTTCGGATAGTCCGACGACCCGATTTACTGCCAACATATCCGGGGATCTCATGGGTCACTTCCCGAAGATTCACCGATGACGTATGACTCGCACTTTAATTAATCTGGGATTAATTTAATGAGAGAGAAAATTAATCTGGGATTAATTGCGGAGATATTTTATCTGGGATAAAATATCAATTTAGAGAGAGAACAATTAATTTGGAATTAATCGGTAAATTAATATATTTGATATATTAAACGAAATTGGATTTCGACGCGGAATTAAAATTAGATTTTAATTCGGGCGAATGAATCAATTTAGAATTAATTCGTTAGCGACGAGAATAGTGATTTCGCTAGGCGTAATCATTTAATTACGACGCAACGGAAAATTCGTTAATTTGGAATTAGCGAACCCGAGTCCGGGATTGTTTGCGAGCTCATTCGCATTTCGAATTCGAGTGCGGCACGCAAGTCAAATCAAGCGTCAAATCGCAAGTCACATCAAGCGTCAAATCACATGTCACTTTGAGTGATGTGACATTTGAGTGATTGATGTGAGTTGATTTGTGGTGATAGACAAGCATTTAATGCTTGCTTTTTGGAATTAAAAGAAAAGGTAAATGGTTTATTAATTTCTTGGAAAATATATAAACCTATTACATTTTTTTTATTTCATTAATCTATCTCTCTCTCCTTCACGTTTTTTGCGTTTTTGGTGCCAAAAATGGAGCCAAAAAATTACTTTTCTTCTCTCTCGGTCTTGGACCGATTTCTTTATCTATTTTTCTGGTTTGACCGAGCAAAATGGAGAAGAAAATGATCTTGTTGCAAGATCTATGTGCTAGCACACTCATGGAGGAATACAAAGGTGTTAGGGAACCGATTTCGTGAGCTTGGAGCTTCAATGGTGTCTCTCATGGCCGAACCTTGGAGAAGCCGAACCAGTCACCACAGTGCAGCCCCTACCATGCGCAGCTCACTGCCGAGCAAGGGAGAGCAGTGCGTTTTTCATCTTTGTTGCATCTCTACCGATCCATGTGAGTTTTTCCGCACCTCATTTGGTTGTATTCAACTTGTTTTATGCTTTATAAATGATCCTTGGGACTTGATTGAAACCCAACACAAGGATCTAATAAGCATGATAACATGTGATTAGATCATTATAAGTTGCGGAATACACTTACAAGAGAGAGATGCCTTTTGGTAAAAAACCAATTTACCTTTTTCACCTAAACAAGGTGGTTGGGTAAATGGTTTCACCAAAACCATTCCAAGGTGGTTGGAAAGTAAATGGTTTGGCATAAATTCCAACTACCCTCCCAACTACCACATGTGAAGTGGGCCCCACATTTGGATTCAAAATTCAAATGTCTCTACGAACATTTACCGCGGCTCAGATCCGTTTAATCCGATTAAACGAACTTTAGTCACTAAATAATTAAATCTAATTTAATTAAATAACGATGCCTCGCAAATATATTACGAACGTCGTTTACGAATTAATTCTAAATTAATTTGTTCGTTCGTATTAAAGTCCGACTTTAATTTCGTAATGAAATCCAATTCATATTAATATATATGATATATTAATTTTAGCCCATACGAATAAATTAAATAGAAAAATCAAATTTAACTATTAAATTTATTTTACCGATTAATTCCAAATTAATCGCGTTCTCTCTCTTCCGAACACATTTAATCCCAGATTAAATAAAGCTTCAATTAATCCCAGATTAATTTTCTCTCTCTTAATTAATCCCAGATTAATTCTAATCGAGTCAACTGTCATCGGTGAATCTTTGGGAAGCGACCCAAGAGATCTCTGGATATGTTGGCAGTAAATCCGGTTATCAGACTATCCGATGAAGTGAGTACCTCGTACCACGTGCTTACCGATTTACAAGACATGGTTGGCTTCTAGCAAAGCACCGTGCCTACCCAATTCTCGAGAAATATTCTTACTGGAATATATAATCTATGTCAGGCGTAGTATACGTCGTATTGCGTATAGCGATCCAGTATCAGATGTCACGTGGAAGGCCTGGGGCTGGAATAGTGTCTGCCCCGTACGAAGCACATATCGGATATCAAGAAACTAGTCTCTTTGAATCGGATAATCATGACCTTGTCATATTATCTCGATGGTTGCAACACTATAGAGAACTAGTTCTGAATCCTTGCGTGATCATCATCTCCATATGTCTGAAGTGATGCTTCCATCTTGACATCACATCCAATACACTACAATTCTCAATAAACTTAGAAGAGGCGTACACATAACCTGTTAAAGCCCTGGACGACCAAAACCAAAGTTTAACGATTGTCGCAAGTACTAGCGATGCAAGTCTCAGGTTAAGACCAAATACACCTACCCTGAAGCGGACTCTCATAGACACATATACATACTACCAATGGGATTCCGCGGGGTATATCCAGAGTGAAGCTGTTTTCCATACCATCGGTAAAACACAACCTCCTATCGCACTTGAAATGTTGGACAAAATGACCCATAGCGTCACTATTTGCACAGATCATTGTGTTGTTGTAGCAAATTAACTATGTGACAAGGAAATTGCACTCTCATCATTTGTGATTAGATCACCATAGATATATAAATGAAGAGAGGTCTCTGTGATTAGTTCCTTGACTGAGAATGATATGAGACAGTATCAGTCCCCGAAGGATTAATCATTAAATATCCCTAGCCGGAGTATTATCGAGACAGGACATCGATAATGCGGAATAGGCTAGTATTGCACTTGTGCGCGTTGTGACGGCACAACGGCATAGTTCTCATATATTTAAGTATTGGATACTTATGCAAGTGCAATAGGAGGTCGTGTTTCACCGATGGTACGGGAAACAGCTTCGCTCTGGATAGACCCCTCGGAATCCCATTGGTATTATGACTATGTGTCTATGGGAGGCCGAAATCAGGGTAGGTGTGTATGGTCTTAACCTGAGACTTACATCGCTAATACTTACGATAATCGATAGACTTTGGTCTTGGTGGTACAGGGCTTTAACCGGTTCTGCGTACACCACTTCTGGGTTTATCAGAGAGTCGTAGTGTATTGGGTGTGATGTCAAGACGGAAGTATCACTTCATTCATAGTGGAGATGATGTCACGCAGGATACGGTACTAGTGCTCTTGAGTGTTGCGCAACCAATCGGGATATTGTGACCAGGTCATGAATATCCGATTATAGAGACTATGTTACCAGACATCCGACATATGCTTCGGACGGGGCAGACACTTATCCAGCCCCAGC
Source organism: Zanthoxylum bungeanum (assembly GCA_019454045.1). Lineage (NCBI taxonomy): Eukaryota > Viridiplantae > Streptophyta > Magnoliopsida > Sapindales > Rutaceae > Zanthoxylum > Zanthoxylum bungeanum. The sequence goes on along the minus strand of SKCR01033572.1, from coordinate 22,896 downwards.
CCTAGCACGTGACTATCCGATACTGGGCCGATATACACAATACAATTGGTATACTACGCTTGATACAGATCTTAAATATTCTTATAAGAATATGTCCGGAGAATGGGAAGACTTGGTGCTTTGCTAGAAGCCAACCTTGTCTAGTAAATCGGTAAAACGTAGTACTTGGTACTTACGTGTTCGGATAGTCCGACGACCGATTTGACTGCCAACATATCCGGGGATCTCATGGGTCGCTTCCCAAAGATTCACCGATGACGTATGACTCGCACTTTTATTAATCTGGGATTAATATGATGAGAGAGAAAATTAATCTGGGATTAATTACAGAGATATTTTATCTGGGATAAAATATCAATTTAAAGAGAGAGAAACATTGATTTAGAATTAATCGAGGAATTAATATATTTGATATATTAAACGAAATTGGATTTCGACACGGAATTAAAATTAGATTTTAATTCGGGCGAGCGAATTAATTTAGAATTAATTCGTTAGCGACGTGAATAGTGATTTCGCTTGGCGTAATCATTTAATTACGATGCAACGGAAAGTTCGTTAATTTGGAATTAGCGAATCCGAGCCCGAGATTATTTGCGAGCGCATTCGCATTTGGAATTCGAGTGCGACACGTCAAATCAAGCGTCAAGTCGCTAGTCGCATCTAGCATCACATCAAGCGTCAAATCATGTCACTTTGAGTGATGTGACAATTGATTGGATTGATTGATTGATGTGATTGATGTGACAATTGATTGGATTGATAAAGTGAAGTGATGTGACTTGATGTAATAAAGGTGATGTGTATGGTTGGGAATTAAACCCAAATGTGTTTGAAATGAATTTCAAATGAAATTCAAGTGCATTTGATGCATAAAATAAACACAAAACCGTATACCATATTCACTCAACTTTCCCTCCTCTCTCTCTTCTTCTTCTTCTTCTTACTCTCTTCACGCCATTTCTGGTTTCAAAGAGGGCAGTGAACTGCCGAAAATAACAAAAGAAATGGAGGGAAGCCAAGTATGTTTTGTGGCAAAACAAGAGTGCTAGCACACTCCGAGTTCAATGCGAAGGTGATAGGGAAGTATACCCATGAGCCGGGAAGCCAAATGATGAAGCTTGGAGCTTCAAATCTTGAAGACAAGGGGCGCCAAACACTGTTCACAGCAGCCCACTGCTTTGCAAAAGTGTGCAGAATTTCGAATTTTGTTGCCCAAATCGTCGCTCAACCGCTCGATGTAAGTATTCCGCACTTCCGTCGTTGTATTCACTAATGATTCATGCTTGAGTTTTGATCTTGGGACCTTTAAAAACTCCTACAATGGTATCAAGAGCTTAGGTTAAAAGCATGAAAAAGTTAGGGCTAAAATTTGGGCAAACTTGATTTTGAGCATTATAAATTAAATTGGATGGATTTGTATGCTTAATTGTGTTTGAATTGAAGATTGATTAGGTCAATTTGAAGAAAATATGATTGGATCAATTTTTCCCCAAATTTCCTACTTGGCCGAAATTGTGATGTCTTTAATATCTTGGGATTTTGATTTTTTGACAATTTGATATGTTGGAAATCATTCGGGATGATGATTTAACGACGATTGCGGAATCAATTGGATTGAATTCGATTCGGACGTAAAATCCCCAAATTGCCAAGTATGTCATGAAACTTGAAATTGGGTAAAATTGATTTGAGCATGCAATTATGAAATTGGATGATTAAGTATGCTTAATACATATTTAATTGATGATTGGTTGGATCAATTTGATTAAATATTGTTTGGAACAAATTTCCCCAATTTTGAAAGTATGTCATGAAACTTGAAATTGGGTAAAATTGATTTGAGCATGCAATTATGAAATTGGATGATTAAGTATGCTTAATACATATTTAATTGATGATTGGTTGGATCAATTTGATTAAATATTGTTTGGAACAAATTTCCCCAATTTTGAAAGTATGTCATAAGGCTTGAAATTGGGTAAAATGAAATTGAGCATGCAATTATGAAATTGGATGATTAAGTATGCTTAATACATATTTAATTGATGATTGGTTGGATCAATTTGATTAAATATTGTTTGGAACAAATTTCCCCAATTTTGATGTGTTGGCCGAATAGGAGTATGCCCTAAATCTTGGTAATTTTGTTTCGTTGATCATTGGATGACTTGAAACGATTGATGATGTTGATTTAATGTTAATTTGGATTTAATTGGATTGAATTCGGAATTGACATAAAATTAGTCCACATTACCGAGAGTATTAAAGCATGTAATGGGTTTGATTTTAATCTTAATGTGTTGGACATGTGATGATGATAATGAGCATGATTAATTGTGTGAATTGATGTTTTAGAAATGTTAATTTGGGTGATTAATCATGATATACACTTTAGGTAATTAAATTGCGAAATTGGATTTGTGTAATTTAATTAATTGGGCTAATTTTGGAAATTGAGCTTGAATTGTTGTTATTGGGCTTATTGGGCTTTGTTGTACAAAGTTTGTTTTAGGCAAAATTGGTTGGATCCAATTGGGCCCAAAACCGCATTCATAAAGCCCAAATGCAACATAATGGACCTTTGTAATTTAATTGGGCCTAATGGGCCAAAATTAATTTAAAGGCTTATGGGGTAAATCCCAGATTGGACTTTGGTTGCGGGTTTGACCCGAGTTGACCAAAAGTCCACGCCTTAAGAAATTAATTAAAAGCCCATTGGACTTTAATTAAGTTGACGTTGGACGTTAATCGGGCTTGAGACCCGTTGCGATTAAATTTGGAATTTAAGTCGAAAAAAGTTTATTATTAAAGTGTGTAATTTAATTTGGAATTAAATTGTGAATTAGAATTAAATACAATTGAATTGGATTTAATTGTGTAGTTTAATTTAATTCAGGAATTCGTACTTTAAGTACTTATTCGCAAAAACGAGTTTGACTCGAACAAAATCAAATCGTTGTTTGAACATTGGATGATCACTAATTATCAAGATTAATTAATTGGATTAGATTGATTGATAACATGCTTGAGTGAATACATGGTTGTGATGCATGAATAATGTATATCGGATGGATATTAGATGGGTGGGGCAATTTTAGAAATTGTTGTAATAAATTTGATTTATTAATTGGACCTGCGTGTCCAGCCTTATCACCTCTATTCTCTTTGTATTCTCTTCTCACCTATTCCCCTCAATGTAAATGAGGTTTCTTTAGAAGTGTAGTGTAACGGGTAGAAGAAAATTTTGTGCTAGCGGGAGAGAGAAAGTGAGAGATTTGATCTAGGATCAATGTGTAAAATATCCATCCGCATATCATTATTATTTTATCATATGCGCTTTATTATGTGTTTAGAATGCATGTTTAAGGGTGTATGATGATGAGACCTTAACAAAGATAATAAATTGGTTGCCAATTTGCACGCGAAAACCCTCGTTAAATATCAAGCGTTTATTTTCCTTCCATTGAGTGATTCTTGCTCAAGATCCGAGATTGGCAGGGGTTGTTGGCCAAAGTCAAGCCCTTGTCCGTCGAAGATGTGTTTTAATCACGAGGCTTTGTTCCATATCGGTGTCGTGTCCAAGTTGTGGTTTGTTGGCCAAAGCCAAGACCACTTCTTGTCCATTGACATTGATTACGAAGCTTTCATGTCAATGGGTCCGCGCTTGACTGGGATCACTAGGTTTGTTGTGCCAAAGCCAAGGCCTAGTTGATTCAGAGGAAAAAGGTTAGGGTATACATTCGATGTATAGGCATATATAAGATATATGTTTAGGACTTGGATGTCCACCTACTGGATCTAGGAATTGGATTGGATCCAATTGATCTTCGAGATCTACCTAGTTAATTATCATACAATTTGTTGGCCAAAGTCAAGATTGTGTGATATTTAACGGGATCCTAGCCCACTAGGAAACACGGTTTCCCGAGTACTCGACAGAGGGTTAGAGGCTCGACGAAAAATAGTGGGAGGCAAGAATTGAATTTGCAATACTCGTTCAATTACTCGCCATACGCGCTCATTTAAATTATTTCGTCGTTATATTAAATGTTAGTTGGACTAATATTTAAATTGTTGTTTTATTTAACAGTTGGACTGTATTATAGTTGATTATATATAATTGGATTATATTAATCAATATATTTGAATTAATTAATTTCAGTTTACAGTTGATTTTATAATTGGATTATAGTAATCAATGTAATTGAGGTTAATTAATTTAGATTATATTTGATTATATAGTTGGACTATTATAATCATTATAATAAATAGTACCACAAATCGTTGATTAAATAGTTGACTATTAGAATCAAGATATAAATGAAAGATTAATGTTTAACATAATCCTGGGTGAAAATGTATTTAAACGACTTTAATTTTCAAATTGGGAATAAATTTTCAGGATGGTCCTGGAAACTAATTAGTTATTTTATTTGATAAAATAATATTATGCCTAAGTCCGGAATTAAGCAAATAAGTGGAACATGATATTTGGAATATTCATGTAATGATAACTTTAGTGCTTAATCCATATACTTGTCATATAGACTCCTTAATTTCTTTATCAGAACTAAGAATTAGATCCTTAAAGTATGATATTGAAATTGAAGGATATTCAAAGATTAGATCTTAGAAGTACTTTTAAAATTGCATTAAATAATTCTTGGAGAATTAAAGACTATTCTCAAGGAGATAAAGTCAAAATTTGCAATTAGGCAAGTAGTGCAAGGCACACCTTACTTCAATATTCTGGAAACCCGAGGCTTGGTCAAAGGCAACTGGAATATTGAAAATGACAAAGGCAAAATCATTATAGTCTTCTTGGAAGATAAATGACATATCCCAAAATGTCTTCACAATTGTGGCAAACGGAATCGCGAAGCGTGACTGTCGTTTGGACAAAGCAGACATGAAGGAATTGAAGACGAGCAAGGCTCTGACTTCAAATATGTTTGTCAAAATTATGTTCGTTACTAGTATTAAAATTGGATTTTTTAGATACTTGATATGGTACATAATAAATATATATATTTATGTTCAGAATCTACTATGAGCAGGATTAGAGAACTGTTATAATGTAACTGGTTTGACTAGATACATTATCTCTTTATCAGTGTTTAACCCACTGCGGGTGAACGTTTATATTTTAGAACACTAAAGTGTTTTATTATATAAGGATGATATTGAGATAAACACATTAGATGTGAATAACAGAATTTATATTTTGAATATAAATAAATCTCAAATATATATAATGACAAACAAATAGCTCAAAATGATTTGATCAGAAGAAACTAATTATGGCATTGTTGTCTGGGACACAATCGAACAAGACTCGTATATCCACACTTTCGAAGAGTGGGTACTCGGACTGTTTTGATTCCAATCAAATAAAGTCTACGAATCTAGTTTATTGGGCAATATGCCTAAAACACTATTTACTTGGTAAAGGTGTAAAATGCCATCGATCTATTAGCCCTAGTTCATAATGAAACAAGTGGGCCCATGTCTAGCTAGGCTAGATATGGATATGAATATTTCGTGACCTATACAGATGTGGCATCGCGTAATGGTTGTGTGTTTCTTTTGAAGAACACAAATCGGAAACTTTTAGAGTTTCGACACGAAATAGAAAAACAGATCGGCTATAGTATTATACCGTCACGGTAAGACCGTAATGGAAAATACTTAAGCAATAATTTTCTTATATACTTGAAAGAGTATAGTATTCTTTCAAATGAGGACTCCTCCCGGAACACGTCAAAGTGACGGTGTGTCCGAACGGATTAACCGAATCATGTTAGACATGATAAGGCTAATCATGAGTCGCTCTGAGCTACCATTTCCTTCAATGGATAAGTTTTAACAGTGCAATAACTTATTTAGAATAAGGTTCCATAATAATCTGTTTGACAGATTACATATTAGATATGAATGGGAAAGAAACCGGGTTTCTCATTCCTGACCATTTAGGATGCTAGGCATATGTTTGGATAATACCAAACTAGAACCCAAATTGGATAAGTGTCAATTGTAGGCTATCCTAGGGATACCATAAGTATTGTATTTATACATCTCACCAGAGAACAATTAGATTGTTGCTCACCATGCAGTTTTCCTGAGAGGAATACAGACATGCAGTGGTAAGTGGGAGGATAGTAAAACTCGATGAAAATTGGAGTAATACTATTCAAGGCACCTATTCCTAATAGAACATAAATAGTTCATCAAGGATGAATTTATACCATTAATCTTCGAATACACAAGAACCGCGTAGATCGGAGAGAATCAGAAAACAACATGGGGTATGGGTTTCTGATCTCACCTCATAAAGATGTTAATCTTTTAAGGTATACCAACTGACTACGTATGAGGTAGTGATACAAGGTATCGACTCTCTATTATGACAAAGTGTCATGAGTCCGAAATGGATTCCATGTATATCAACAAGTTTGGATACTAGTTGATGTACCATAAGACATTGTGCCTATTGGTACTTTATAAGTCTTCAAGGAAGACATACATGGAAGGCAACATACCAACGTACTAAGCTAGGCTTGTAAAGAAAAAGGTAGAGTTATCAAAATTGTGTTGATTACGACGAAACCTTTTACATGTTGCCATTGTAAATCCATTTGGATAATGCTTGTTAAAGCTGTATATTTCATTTATGAAATATGACAGCTTAACGGAAAATCGCTTTCCTGAAAAGGAAACCTTTCGGAGGATGTTTATAACATCCTGTCGGTTTTGTCGTACTATAACAAGCAAACAAGGTTTGCAGGTTATTCGATCCATGTTTGGATTGAAGCAAGCATAGGTTCTAGGAATTATCGTTTTGATGTAATCATAATGGAGTATGATTTAATTCAAAACGAAATGATTCTTGTGTATATAAAAGGGTTAGTGGGAGTGCACTGACATGAATGTCATGTAAAATAATGATAATATGTCATTTCTTGGAAATGATATTCCCATAAAATAATCGGTGAAAGTTTGGCCTTCCTGAAAACGACTATAAGTCGCAAACGGTACTATACAGTTTAAATAACGGTACAGTGAGCTAGAAATCTTCCAAGCAAGATTCGGTTGCCGAATTAACAACAAATGCAGATTATTGCTGCAGCTGAGGCAGCAATAGAATCCATTTGGATCGATAATAAATCTAATTATATTAGATATAGTTCTGTTAGCGGCTGAGCTAGGCGTCAGCACAGGCTAAAGAATTAATGGTCTCATCAACGATCCAGATAAATCGTGGATTCGTTCGGATCATACATCGTGGCGATGTGATGATCGAATAAATCACGTCTGACGATAACCATGCAAATCCGCTGACGAAAATCTTTTCTCAGCAATTTGAGCGAACCGTACATAGTTCGGGTGTGGGACACTTGAGTGAATCTCTACGTGCCAAGTGGGAGATTGTTGGACAAAATGACCCATAGCGTCACTATTTGCACAGATCATTGTGTTGTTGTAGCAAATTAACTATGTGACAAGGAAATTGCACTCTCATCATTTGTGATTAGATCACCATAGATATATAAATGAAGAGAGGTCCCTGTGATTAGTTCCTTGACTGAGAATGATATGAGACAGTATCAGTCCCCGAAGGATTAATCATTAAATATCCCTAGCCGGAGTATTATCGAGACAGGACATCGATAATGCGGAATAGGCTAGTATTGCACTTGTGCGCGTTGTGACGGCACAATGGTACGGGAAACAGCTTCGCTCTGGATAGACCCCTCGGAATCCCATTGGTATTATGACTATGTGTCTATGGGAGGCCGAAATCAAGGTAGGTGTGTATGGTCTTAACCTGAGACTTACATCGCTAATACTTACGATAATCGATAGACTTTGGTCTTGGTGGTACAGGGCTTTAACCGGTTCTGCGTACACCACTTCTGGGTTTATCAGAGAGTCGTAGTGTATTGGGTGTGATGTCAAGACGGAAGTATCACTTCATTCATAGTGGAGATGATGTCACGCAGGATACGGTACTAGTGCTCTTGAGTGTTGCGCAACCAATCGGGATATTGTGACCAGGTCATGAATATCCGATTATAGAGACTATGTTACCAGACATCCGACATGTGATATATTAATCGAGGAATTAATATATTTGATATATTAAACGAAATTAGATTTCGACGCGGAATTAAAATTAGATTTTAATTCGGGCGAGCGAATTAATTTAGAATTAATTCGTTAGCGACGTGAATAGTGATTTCGCTTGGCGTAATCATTTAATTACGACGCAACAGAAAATTCATTAATTTGGAATTAGCGAATCCGAGCCCGAGATTATTTGCGAGCGCATTCGCATTTGGAATTCGAGTGCGGCACGTCAAATCAAGCGTCAAGTCGCTAGTCGCATCTAGCGTCACATCAAGCGTCAAATCATGTCACTTTGAGTGATGTGACAATTGATTGGATTGATTGATTGATGTGATTGATGTGACAATTGATTGGATTGATAAAGTGAAGTGATGTGACTTGATGTAATAAAGGTGATGTGTATGGTTGGGAATTAAACCCAAATGTGTTTGAAATGAATTTCAAATGAAATTCAAGTGCATTTGATGCATAAAATAAACACAAAACCGTATACCATATTCACTCAACTTTCCCTCCTCTCTCTCTTCTTCTTCTTCTTACTCTCTTCACGCCATTTCTGGTTTCAAAGAGGGCAGTGAACTGCCGAAAATAACAAAAGAAATGGAGGGAAGCCAAGTGTGTTTTGTGGCAAAACAAGAGTGCTAGCACACTCCGAGTTCAATGCGAAGGTGATAGGGAAGTATACCCATGAGCCGGGAAGCCAAATGATGAAGCTTGGAGCTTCAAATCTTGAAGACAAGGGGCGCCAAACACTGTTCACAGCAGCCCACTGCTTTGCAAAAGTGTGCAGAATTTCGAATTTTGTTGCCCAAATCGTCGCTCAACCCCGCTCGATGTAAGTATTCCGCACTTCCGTCGTTGTATTCACTAATGATTCATGCTTGAGTTTTGATCTTGGGACCTTTAAAAACTCCTACATGAAAAGTATCCAATACTTAAACATATGAGAACTGTGTCGTTATGCCCTCACAACGCGCACAAGTGCAATACTAGTCTATTCCGCATTATCGTTGTCCAGTCTCGATAATACTACGACTAGGGATATTTAATGATTAAACCTTTATGGATTGATAATGTCTCATATCATCTCAATCCGGAACTAATCACAAGGACTTCTACCATTTCTATATCAAAGTAAATAAATTACAAAACGGTAAAAGGAAATTTCATTACTACATAGTTAATTTTGTACAAAAACACAATGTCTTTTACAAACAGTGACGCTATGGGTCATAATTGTCTAACAATGTCTCACTTGGCCTATAGCCAGTCACTCAAGCATCTAACACCTGAACTATGTATATGTCTCTCAAACTTTTGCTGTGAAATAGCTTTCGTCAGCGGATCTGCAATGTTGTCATCTGATGCGACCTTCTCGATCTTCACATCGCCACTATGTATGATCTCATGAATCAGATGGAAACGTCGAAGAACATGCTTGGATCGTTGATGAGATCGTGGTTCCTTAGCATGCGCTATAGCCCCGTTATTGTCACAATACAATTGAACGGGCTCAACTGCTAACGGGACTACTCCTAATCCAATTAGGAATTTACGGATCCAAACTGCCTCTTTTGCTGCTTCAGCTGCAGCGATATACTCTGCTTCTGTTGTTGAATCGGCAATAGTCTCTTGCTTGGAAGATTTCCAGCTTACTGCTCCGTTGTTCAAACAAAATTTGTACCCGGATTGCGACTTAGAGTCGTCTTTATCGGTTTGGAAACTTGCATCGGTATACCCAGTTACCTCAAGTTCTCCATCTCCATAAACTAAGAAAGCATCCTTAGTTCGTCTAAGATACTTAAGGATGTTCTTAACCGCCATCCAGTGACCATCACATGGATCGGCCTGATAGCGACTACACATGCTCAAAGCATACGAGACATCAGGTCCCGTACATATCATGGCATACATGATCGATCCGACTGCCTAGGTGAACGGTATCCGACTCATGTTGTTTCTCTCATCTTGAGTTTTAGGACACATGTCCTTAGATAAAGTGATGCCATGTGACACTGGTAACAGTCCCCTCCTGGACTGATCCATGTTGAATCTTTTCAAAATTTTGTCAATGTACGTGCTCTTGGAGAGTCCAAGCAGCTTTCTAGATCTATCCCGGTAGATCTTTATTCCTAGAATATAGACTGCTTCTCCCAGATCTTTCATGGAGAATTTTAATGAATGCCAAGCCTTCACCGATGTTAACATGGGAATGTCATTGCCCATAAGTAATACATCATCAACATAAAGGACAATAAAAGTCAGTGCTCTCCCACTAACCTTCTTATATACATAAGGATCATCTTCGTTTTGAATGAAATCATATTCTTTTATGATCTCATCAAAATGGTGGTTCCATGACCGCGATGCTTGCTTCAGTCCATAAATGGACCGATTTAACTTACAAACCTTGTTTGCAAGTTTAGGCACGATAAAACCATCAGGCTGTTGCATATAAACATCCTCCAAAAGGTTTCTGTTAAGGAAAGCGGTTTTAACGTCCATCTGCCATATCTCGTAATCGAAATATGCAGCAATAGCAAGCATTATCCGAATGGATTTAATCATGGCAACGGGTGAGAAAGTATCGTCGTAATCGACACCATGTCGTTGATGATACCCCTTCGCTACAAGCCTAGCTTTATACGTTTGTACGTTGCCATCCATGTCAGTCTTCTTCTTGAAGACCCATTTGCATCCAATAGGCTTTACGCCTTCTGGTGCATCAACCAGTGTCCAAACTTGGTTGGTGTACATGGAATCCATTTCGGACTTCATGGCTTCTTGCCATAAAGCGGAATCGATATCTTGTATCGCTTCCTCATACGTAGCCAGTTCAGTATCCTCAATGAGATTAATATCTACATGAGGTGAGATCAGAAACCTATACCTCTCAGGTTGTATCCTGACTCTCTCCGACCTACGCAGTCCTTGTGTAATAGAATATTATGGTACAGTCTCATCCCGGATGGACTGTTCTTGTTCCTCTGAGGATTTTATGCCAGAAACAGTATCACTCTGATTTTCATCGAGTTCTACTTTCCTCCCACTAACCACTGCATTTAGGAATTCCTTCTCAAGGAAAACCGCATGTAGAGCAACAAATACTTTGTTCTCTCGTGGGTGATAGAAGTAATATCCTTTGGTTTCCCTAGGATATCCTACGAATAGGCATTTATCCGATTTGGGCTCAAGTTTGGTACCTTCCAAACGTTTGACGTATGCCCAGCATCCCCAAATCTTCAGGAATGAGAAACCCGGTTTCTTTCCTGTCCATATCTCATACAGAGTCTGTTGTACAGACTTTGACGGAACCTTATTCAAAATAAGAATTGCACTGTTTAATGCATATCCCCATAAGGAAATAGGTAGCTCAGTGCGACTCATCATAAACCTTACCATGTCCAACAAAGTTCGGTTTCTCCGTTCAGATACACCGTTTAATTGCGGTGTTCCAGAAGGAGTCCACTGTGAAAGAATACCATATTCTTTCAAGTAATCTAGAAACTCATTGCTCAAGTATTCGCCACCACGGTCTGACTGTAATGTCTTTATACTCTTGCCTGTCTGTTTTTCAACTTCATGTCGAAACTCTTTGAATTTCTCAAAAGTTTCTGACTTGTGTCTCATAAGATACACATAACCATAACGCGATGCATCATCCGTAAAGGTTACGAAGTATTCATATCCACCTCTAGCTTGGCTAGACATGGGCCCACATACGTCACTATGAACGAGGGCTAACAGTTCGGTGGCACGTTCACCCTTACCGCTAAAAGGTGATTTAGGCATTTTGCCTAATAAGCAAGATTCGCAGACGTCATATGAATTTGAATCAAATTCGTCCAAGTACCCACTCTTAGAAAGTGTGGATATGCAAGTCTTGTTAATGTGTCCCAGACGACAATGCCACATATAAGTTTCATCTTTGTTACTTGGTTTAAGCCTTTTGTTTGTTACATTATATGTTTGAGATTGATTTATATTCAAAATATAAAGACCATTATTAGCATCAGCAAAACATATCTCAAAATCATATTTATAAACAAAACACCCAGTGTTTCGGAATACAAAAGTGTACCCGCATTGGGTCAAACAAGATACAGAGATAATATTCCTAGTCAAACTAGGTACATAATAACAATATGAAAGTTTAAGTACATGCCCCGAGGGTAGTTATAAAACAAAAGTGCCAACGGCCAAAACGGCGACTGGTGCCCCATTTTCGACGCGTAGATCAATCTCCCCTGAGGCCAGTCTCCTACTAATCTGCAGATCCTGCACATCAGTACATATATCAGTACCACCACCAGAATCAAAAATCCAAATTTTTAAACTAGAAGTAGTCATGTTTATTTCAATAACAAACATACTTGAAGCCGGTGCCTTGCCCGCTTTAATCTCCTTCTGAAGCGCCTTGTACTCGCGGCAGTCACGCTTCCAGTGACCCTGCTTGGTGCACTGGAGGCAAACATCCTGAGATTTGTCCTTAGGCTTCCCAGAAGCCTTTGACGATTTGGCCTTGCCCTTTCCTTTATGCTTTTTCTTCTTCACACCTCCAGTCGCCTTGAGCCCAGCCCTCGGTGTATGAGATGTCGAAGAAAAGTGCGCCTCGCGCTTGTTACCCTTAAGCAGCTCTTTCTCGGCTTCCTTGAGAACCGACAATAAGTCTCCAAGAGTATCATCAGTGTTCATCAAATTATAGTTTTTGATGAACTGTCTCCAAGTGTCGGGGAGAGATTGCAGGACCATATCTATGGTAATCTCAGCCTCAAAGACTATCCCCATCTCAGCCAGCTCATCTATGTCAGCAATCATCTGTGCCACATGGGACTCAACAGACATGCCTTCTGACAAACGTGAACGGAAGAGCTTCTTTACTAACTCATATCTCTGTGACCTTCGGTTAGATCGGTGAAGATCTTGCAACCTCGCCAACATGTTATAGGGATCCAAGTCCCTGTTCTGTCGACGGAAATGCTGAGTCATAGAAGCAAGCATAATAGACTGAGCAGTATCACAATCATCACTATGAGTCTTCCAAAGCTCCAGCTCAAGTAGCTCATCAGGTTTGGGCTTAGGCCCAAGAGGTCTCTGTATAGTATATAGCAGCCTCTCGGCTCCAAGGACTATCCTTAGATTCATTTCCCAATCGGCAAAGTTCGTGCCCTTGAAGAAATTTTCGCCCATGATAATGTCTCGGACATTTCCCTTTCCGGTCATCTTAACTACGATAGTCCAACTATCTAGTCAACGATATTTGGGTACAGTCTAACTGTTACAAGAAAAATAACATTGTATTAGTCCAACTAAAGTAATTTTGACGAAATAATTTGAAAGCGCGTAAAGCTAAGTATCTGAATGAAATTGCAAATTCAATACTAGCCTCCCACTATTTTTCGGTGAGTCTCTAACCCTCTTTCGAGTACTCGGGAAACCTAGTTTCCTAGTGGGCTAGGATCCCGTTAAATAACACACAACCTTGACTTTGGCCAACAAACTGTATGATATTTAACTAGGTAGATCTCTAAGATCAATTGGATCTCATCAAATTCCTAGATCCGGTAGGTGGACCTCCAAGTCCGAAACATATATACAATATATATGCCAATATATCCAATATATTTTCCTAACCTTTTTCCTCTGAATCAACTAAGCCTTGGCTTTGGCACAACAAGCTTGATGATTCTAGTTAAGCGGGACCCATTGACATGGAAAGCTTCGTAATCAATGTCGATGGACAAGAAGTGATCTTGACTTTGGCCAACAAATCACGACTTGGACAAGACACCGATATGGAACAAAACTCTCATGATTCAAACACATCCGCAATTGACAAAGGTCTTGACTTTGGCCAACAAACCAATGCCAACTTTGGATCTTGAGTAAGAATCACTCAACGGAAGGAAAAACGCTTAATATGTTTTGAGGGTTTTTCGCGTAAATTGGAAACCAATTTATTATCTTTGTTAAGGTCTCATCATACACCCTTAAGCATGCTTCTAAGACATCATAAGGCGCAAAAAGTAAATTAATAATGATATGCGGATGGATATGTCACAAATTTTTCCTAGAACAAATCACTCTATTTCCTCTCCCCGGCTAGAACTATTCTAACTTCTACCCAATAACATAATACAATAAAGAAACCTCATTTACATTGAGGGGAATTGGTGAGAAGAGGAATACAAAGAATAAGGAGATAAAAGGCTGGACACGCATGTCCAATTTAATAAATTCTAAATTTATTACAATTTCCAAAATTGCCCTCACCCTTCTAATATCCATCTGATATACATTATTCATACAACACATTCATGTAATCATACAAAACATGTTATTCAATCAATCTAATCCAATTAATTAATCTTTGAATTAATGACCATCCAATGTTCAAACAAAGATTTGATTTGCGCGAGTCCAACTCGTTTAAGAATAAATACTTTTAAGTACGTATTCTTGAAATTATATCGAACTACAATTTTAAATCTAATTTATTTGTATTCAATACTAATTCCAATTTAATTCCAAATTAAATATTTACACTTATTTATTTGCCTTAAAGACTTGGATTCCAAATCCAATCTTAATGTCCTTTTAATTAAAGTCCAATGGGCTTTTAATTGATTCTAAAGGCATGGGCTTTGGCCATAATGGATCAAACCCAAAATGCCAAGGCCCAATAGGAATCATTCTATTGCCAACAAATCAATTTAGGCCCATTAGGCCCAATTAAATTCTTTAAAGTGACAAGTGATGTATTTGGACTTTATGGAATTGGTTTTGGGCCCAATTGGATCCAATCCAAAAGTCCAAAATCAAACTTGGTCAAACCAAGCCCATTAAGCCCAAATACACACTTTTAGCCCAAATCATATTTAAAGGCTTATTAACATAATTATAATATTCCAAATATCACAATTATTTTAATTAAAGTGTATTAGCCATGATTAATTAATTAAACTCAATATTTCCAAAATACCAATTAATTTAATTAATCATGCTTAATCCAACAATTTATGCTCAACACAAATTGAAGCCAAAATTCACCATTTCATGCTCAACACAAATTGAATCCAAAATACATCATTTCATGCTCAACATGCTCTTTGATTTTAACATAAACATTATTGACTTTGATTCTAATCCAATCAAACCAACAATCAATATTTAAACATGCATTTAAACACATTATTTCAGGTTACAAAAATCAAAAACTGCAGTCCACTACACTGTGAAGATTCGGCCAAGGTAGGTTTTTTTTATATTTTTTTATTCATTTGATTTATTTCAAATCTAATCATGCATAACTCTAAGTTATCATATTCTAAGCATGCTCAAAGCATAAATTTGAAAGAATCATGTTCAAAACATAAAAGCCCCAAATTTTAGGCTCAAGAACCCTAAAAATTTTCATGCTTAAAATTGGCTCATGATACCATTGTTAGTGTTCCTAGAACATGCCAAGGTGTTGGACAATTATGACCCATAACGTCACTATTTGTACAGATCATGGTGTTGTTGTACAAATTAACTATGTGACAAAGGAGATTGCACTCTTATCATTTGTGATTAGATCACCTAGATGTATAAATGATGAGAGGTCCCTATGATTTGTTCCTGGACAGAGATTGATATGAGACAGTATCAGTCCACGTAGGATAAATCATTAAATATCCCTGGTCAGAGTATTATAGAGATTGGACATCGATAAATATGTAAAAGACTAGTATTACACTTGTGCGCATTGTGAGGGCACAACGTCATAGTTCTCATATATTTGGGTATAAGATACTCATGCAAGTGTAGTAGAAGGTTGTGTTTTATCGATGGTATGGGAAACAGCTTCGCTCTGGATAGACCCCCTTCGGAATTCCATTAGTAGTATGACTATGTGTCTATGGAAGTCCAAAATCACGGTAGGTGTATTTGGTCTTAACCTGAGACTTGCACCGCTAATACTTTCGACAATCAATATACTTCGGCTGCGGTCGTCCAGGGCTTTAACAGGTTCTGTGTACGCCAATGCTGGGTATATTGAGAATCGTAGTGTGTTGGGTGTGATGTCAAGACGGAAGTGTCACTCCAGTCATATGGAGATGATGGTCACGTAGGATACGGTACTAGTACTCTTAAGTACTGCAGTCATCGGGATAAAATGACAAGGTCATGTTTATCCGATTATAGAGACTAGTTACCAGACATCCAACATGTGCTTCGTACGGGGCATACACAATTCCAGCCCCAGGCCTAGCACGTGATCATCTGATACTGGATCGAAATATGCAATACCACGTATAATATGCCTGATATAGATCGTTTATTCCTGTAAGCATGTTTCCGGAGAATTGGGTAGGCATGGTGCTTTGCTATAGGTCAACCTTGTCTTGTGAATCGGTGTAAATGTAGTACGAGGTACTCACGTGTTCGGATAGTCCGACGACCCGATTTACTGCCAACATATCCGGGGATCTCATGGGTCGCTTCCCAAAGATTCACCGATGACGTATGACTCGCACTTTAATTAATCTGGGATTAATTTAATGAGAGAGAAAATTAATCTGGGATTCGTTAATTTGGAATTAGCGAACCCGAGCTCAAATTACGACGCAACGGAAAATTCATTAATTTGGAATTAGTGAACCCGAGATCGGGATTGTTTGCGAGCTCAATCGCATTTCGAATTCTAGTGCGGCACGCAAGTCAAATCAAGCGTCAAATCGCAAGTCACATCAAGCGTCAAATCAAATGTCACTTTGAGTGATGTGACATTTGAGTGATTGATGTGAGTTGATTTGTGGTGATAGACAAGCATTTAATGCTTGCTTTTTGGAATTAAAAGAAAAGGTAAATGGTTTATTAATTTCTTGGAAAATATATAAACCTATTATATTTTTTTTATTTCATTAATCTATCTCTCTCTCCTTCACGTTTTTTGCATTTTTGGAGCCAAAAATGGAGCCAAAAAATTGCTCTTCTTCTCTCTCGGTCTTGGACCGATTTCTTCATCTATTTTTCTGGTTTGACCGAGCAAAATGGAGAAGCAAATGATCTTGTTGCAAGATCTATGTGCTAGCACACTCATGGAGGAATACAAAGGTGTTAGGGAACCGATTTCGTGAGCTTGGAAGCTTGAAGCTTGGAGCTTCAATGGTGTCTCTCATGGCCGAACCTTGGAGAATCCGAATCAGTCACCACCGTGCAGCCCCTACCACGCGCAGCTCACTGCCGAGCAAGGGAGAGCAGTGCGTTTTTCATCTTCGTTGCATCTCTACCGATCCATGTGAGTTTTTCCGCACCTCATTTGGTTGTATTCAACTTGTTTTATGCTTTATAAATGATCCTTGGGACTTGATTGAAACCCAACAATGGTATCTTGAGCCATTTGTGCATAAAACGAAATTAGGGTTCTTAGCTCAAATTTGGGGCTTTTTGATTTAAGCATGATTTTGGCAAATTGTTTGTTTCAGTATGCTTGTATATGGATAACTTAGAGTTATATGTAATCAATTTGTTGAAAAATTAATTGGATTGATTTTCCCCAATTTGTTCATTGTGGCCGAATTTGGTTAGCTCCCTAATGTCTTGGATTTTTGATTTTTTGTTCATTGGATGACTTAGAAATCATTAGGGGATGTTGATTTTACGTTTGATTGGGTTCAATTGGATTGGATTTGATTTGGGCATAATTTCCCTCTTTGGCCGAGACACTTGAAGCATGTAATTGGGTTTGATTTTTGTCAAATTATGTTGGACATGATTCATTGATGATAAGCATGATTAATTGGACAAATTTGATGTTTTGGAAACTTTGATTTGGGTAATTAATAATGTTATGCACTTTAGGTTAATTGAATTGTAAAATTGGATTTTTATAATTTAATTATTGGGCTTAAAATTGGATTTGGGCTTTTAAAGTTGTTATTGGGCTTATTGGGCTTTGTTGTACAAAGTAGGGTTTAGGCAAAATTGGTTGGATCCAATTAGGCCCAAAACCACATCCAAAAGGCCCAAATGCGACTAATGAACCTTTAAAGTTTAATTGGGCCTAATGGGCCTAAATTAATTTATGGGCTTATGGGGTAACTCCCGGATTGGATTTTGGTTATTCGGTTTGACCCGAGTTGACCAAAAGTCCACGCCTCAAGAAATTAATTAAAAGCCCATTGGACTTTAATCAAATTAATATTGGATATTTATTGGGCTTTGAGACCCGTAGAGATTAAATTTGAAATTTAAGTCGTAAAGGTTCGTAATTAAAGTGTAGTATTTAATTTGGAATTAAATAGCGAATTAGAATTAAATACAAATTGAATTGGATTTAATTATGTAATTTAATTTAATTTAATTCGAGAATTCATACTTTAAGTACTTATTCGCAAAATGAGTTATCAAATCGTTGTTTGAATATTGGATGATCACTAATTATCAGATTAATTAATTTGATTAGATTTATTGATAACATGCTTGTGTGAATACATGATTGCGATGTATGAATAATGTATATCAGATGGATATTAGATGGGTGGGACAATTTTAGAAATTGTTGTAATAATTTTGATTTATTAATTGGACCTGCGTGTCTAGCCTTATACCTCCATATTCTTTGTTTTCTCTTCTCACCTATTCCCCTCAATGTAAATGAGGTTTCTTTAGAAGTGTAGTGTAACGGGTAGAAGTAATACAAGTGATAGCTTGAGAGAGAAAGAGAGAGATTTGATTTAGGATCAATGTAAAGTATCCATCCGCATATCATTATTATTTTATTTCATATGCGCTTTATTATGTGTTTAGAATGCATGTTTAAGGGTGTATGATGATGAGACCTTAACAAAGATAATAAATTGGTTGCCAATTTGCTCGCGAAAAACCCTCGCTAAATATTAAGCGTCTTTCCTTCCATTGAGTGATTCTCACTCAAGATTCGAGACGGCATTGGTTTATTGGCCAAAGTCAAGGCCTCTGTCTGTCAAAGATGTGTTTGAATCACGAAGGCTTTGTTCCATATTGGTGTCTTGTCCAAGTTGTGGTTTGTTGGCCAAAGTCAAGACCACTTCTTGTCCATCGACATTGATTACGAAGCTTTCCATGGTCAATGGGTCGCGCTTGACCGGGATCACTAAGTTTGTTGTGCCAAAGCCAAGGCTTAGTTGATTCAGAGGAAAAAGGTTAGGTAATACATTGGATGTATTGTCATATATAAGATATATGTTTCGGACTTGGATGTACCCCTACCGGATCTAGGAATTGGATTGGATCCAATCGATCTTAGAGATCTACCTAGTTAATTATCATACAATTTGTTGGCCAAAATCAAGATTGTGTGATATTTAACGGGATCCTAGCCCACTAGGAAACACGGTTTCCCGAGTACTCGACAGAGGGTTAGAGGCTCGCGGAAAAATAATCGGAGGCAAGAATTGAATTTGCAATACTCGTTCAATTACTCGCCACACGCGCTCATTCAAATTATTTCGTCGTTAGATTAAATGTTAGTTGAACTAATATTTAAATTGTTGTTTTAATTAACAGTTGGACTGTATTATAGTTGATTATATATAATTGGATTATATTAATCAATATATTTGAATTAATTAATTTCAGTTTACAGTTGATTTTATAATTGGATTATAGTAATCAATGTAATTGAGGTTAATTAATTTAAATTATATTTGATTATATAATTGGACTATTATAATCATTATAATAAATAGTACCACAAATTGTTGATTAAATAGTTGGAGTATTAGAATCAAGATAAATGAAAGATTAGTGTTTAAAACATAATCCTGGGTGAAAATGTATTTAAATGACTATAATTTTCAAATTGGGAATTATTTCAGGATGGTCCTGGAAAAATAATAAGTTATTTTATTTGATAAAATAATATATTAAGTTTAAGCTCGGAGTTAAGCAAATAGTAGAACATAATCTTTGGAAGATTTATGTAATGATAACTTAAGTGCTTAATCCATTAAGCTTGTCACATTAGACTCCTTAATTTCTGAATCAGAACTAAGGATTAAATCCTTAAAAGTATGATGACGAAATTGAAGGATATTCATAAATCTATGTTTAGATTTTAGAAGTACTAAAATTGCAATTGATAACTCTTGGAGAGTTAATGACTATTCTCAAGGATATAAAAGTCAAACTTTGCAATTAGGCAAGTAGCGCTAGTCGCACCTTACTTCGATATTCTAGAAACCCGAGGCTTGGCCAAAGGCTACTAGAATGTTGAAAATGGCAAAGGCAAAATCATTATAATCTTCTAGGAAGATAAATGACATATCCCAAAATGTCTGCCTTAAATGTGGCAAACAGGATCACGGAAGCGTGGCTGCCGTTTGGACAAAGCAGACATGAAGGAATAGAAGACGAGCAAGGCTCTGACTTCAAATGTGATTGTCATAAATATATTCATTACTAGTATTTAAAATTGGATTTTAGATACTTAGTGTGATATATATATATATATTGATGTTCAGAATCTGTTATGAACAGGATACTGACTTCAATAGAGATTAATCTGCGCATTGGAAACGGGACGATTGTCGCTGTTTTAACCGTAGATACCTAAGTTTAGGAACTACCCTCAGGTGTGTACTTAAGTTAGGAAACTGTTATTTTGTAACTAGTTTGACTAGGAACATTATCTCTATATCAGTGTTTAACCCGCTGCGGGTGAACCTTTACATTCTATAACACTAAAGTGTTTCATTATAAAAAGATGATATTGAGATAAACACATTAGATGTGAAAAACAATATTTATATTTTGAATATAAATAAAATCTCAAACATATAACATGAAAAACAAATAGTTCAAAATGATTTGATCAGAAGAAACTGACAAGTGGCATTGTTGTCTGGGACACAATTAAACAAGAATCGTATATCCGCACTTTTGAAGAGCGGGTACCAGGACTAATTTGATTCCATTCAAATAAAGTCTAAAAATCTAGTTTATTGGGCAAAGTGCCTAAAATACTATTTACTTGGTAAAAAGTGTGAATACCACCTATCTGTTAGCCCTAGTTCATAGTGAAGCAAGTGGGCCCATATCTAGCTAGGCTAGAGGTGAATATGAATATTTTGTGGCCTCTACGGATGTGGCATCGCGTTATGGTTACGTGTTTCTTTTGAAGAACACAAATCGAAAACTTTTAGAGTTTCAACACGAAATAGACAAACAGATCGGCTATAGTATTAAACCGATACGGTAAGACCGTAATGGAAAATACTTAAGCAATAAGTTTCTAAAATATACTTGAAAGAGTAAAGTATTCTTTCAAATAGGACTCCTCTCGGAACACGTCAAGTTGACGGTGTGTCCGAACAGAGTAACCGAATTTTGTTGGACATGATAAGGTTAATCATGAGTCACTCTGAGCTACCATTTCCTTCAACGGATAAGCTTTAAACAGTGCAAAACTTATTAAGAATAAGGTTCCATAAAAATCTGTTTGACAGATTTCATATTAGATATGAACAGGAAAGAAACCGGGTTTCTCATTCCTGATAATTTGGGTATGCTGGGCATATGTTTGGATGATCCCAAACTAAAACCCAAATTGGATAAGTGCCAATTGTATGTTATCCTAGGGATAGCATAAGTATAATACTTATACAACTCATTAAGAGAACAATTTAATTGTTGCTCACCATGCGGATTTCCTGAGAGGAATACCTATATGCAGTGGTAAGTGGGAGGATAGTAAAACTCGATGAAAAATCAGAGTAATACTATTCTTGGCACTGATCCTTAATGGAACCAAAATAGTTCATCAAGGATGAAACTATCACCATTAATCTTCAAATACACAAGAACCGCGTAAGTCGGAGAAAATCAGAAAACAACCTAGGGTATGGGTTTCTGATCTCACCTCACAAAGACATTAATCTTATTGAGGTATACCAACTGACTACGTATGAGGAAGTGATACAAGGTATCGACTCCCAATTATGACAAAGTGTCATAAGTCCAAAATGGATTCCATGTATATCAACTATGTTTGTATACTAGTTGATGTACCGCAAGGCATTGTGCCTATTGGTACTTATAATTCTTCAAGGAAGATGTACATGGATGGCAACATACCAACGTATAAAGCTAGGCTTTTAGTGGAAAGGTATCATTATCAACATTGTGTTGATTACGATTCAACCTTTTACCTATTGTCACGGTAAATCCATTTGGATAATGCTTGCTAATGCTGCATGTTTCATTTATGAAATATGTCAGCTTAACGGGAAAATCGTTTTCCTGAAAAGGAAACCTTTTGGAGGATGTTTATAACATCCTGTCGGTTTTGTCGTACCATAACAAGCAAACAAGGTTTGCAGGTTGTTCGATCCATGTTTGGATTGAAGCAAGTATAGGTTATTGGAATTACCGTTTTGATGTAATCATAATAGTTTATGATTTAATTCAAAACGAAATGATTCTTGTGTATATAAGAGGGTTAGTGGGAGCGCACTGACAGTGGCTGTCCTATACAATAATGATAATATATGTCATTTCTTGGAAATGATATTCCCATAATAAAAATAACTATCGTGAAAGCTTGGCTTTCGAAAACTCTTCATGGAATCGTACATTGAAAAATGTACGCTACCTGTTGTCTCATACGCTTTGAGCATATGAAGTCACAAACAAGCCAATCCAAGTGATAGTCAATAGATTGATGTTAAGAACATCCGTTAGTTTCTTAGAGAACTAAGGATACATTCTTAGACTATGGAGAATGAGAACTTGAAGTGATTG
>SKCR01033571.1:0-83426 GCA_019454045.1 Zanthoxylum bungeanum | reverse complement strand
AAAAGAAATTAGCTACTCATTTTGTAATAAAATATACTCGTACTTTTATTATTTAAAGAAAAAGACATTACAAAAAGCCTTAAGTATATAAATAAACAAGACTCTCTCCAAGATTTACAGAGGAATCAGGAAAGAAAGTATGAAAATTTCTAATGTCGGACGCTCCTATTTAAAGGAAACTTGGCCACCCAGACCAGCGAATGCATGTCGTGGACACGTGTCAAAGAATGGTGAATCCACGTTGGGGATACGTGTAAGAGAATGGTGAAGCCACGTTGGGGACACGTGTCGCGACACAAAGGTTCCACGTGTCACGACGTGCTTGCAGAATTTACGACATGCTTGCAGAATTTACGACATACTTGCAAAATTTATGACGTGTTTACAGAATTTACGACGTGCTTGCAGAATTTACGACGTGCTTGCATAATTTTCGTTTTTCTTTTTCACGTCTGATTTATCCCGTCGAGCTTCCGAGCAGTATTTTTACTGACAAAAACATAAAATAACAGAGTAAAAGCACTCAAAGCATAACTTTAAAATATATTTCACAAATGTGTCAATTTAAGGGGATTAGTGAAACTATAAGTGTAAAATGATTAACTTATCATCTAATAAATTAACACTTTTTAGTATTCATCAACTGTAAGTCGCAATCAGGGTACATATTTTGCTTGAACAATGGAGCAGTAAGCTGGAAATCTTCAAAGCAAGAGACTATTGTCGATTCAATAACAGAAGCGGAATATATTGCTGCAGCTGAGGCAACAAAAGAAGCAGTTTGGATCCGTAAATTCCTAATTGGATTAGGAGTAGTTTCGTTAGCAGCTGAGCCCGTAACTTTGTATTGTGACAATAATGGGGCTATCGCACAGGTTAAGGAACCACAGTCTAATCAATGATCCAAGCATGTACTTTGACAATTTCATCTAATTCGTGAGATCATACATCACGGCGATGTGAAGATCGAGAAGATCGCATCAGATGATAACATTGCAAATCCGCTGACGAAAGCTATATCTCGGCAAAAGTTTGAGCGACATGTACATAGTTCAGGTGTTAGATACCTGAGTGATTGGCTATAGGCCAAGTGGGAGATTGTTGGACAATTATAACCCATAGAATCACTATTTGTAAAAGGCATTGTGTTTTTGTACAAATTAACAATGTGACAAAAGGAAATTGCTATTTTATCATTATTGTAATTAGATTACTTGGATATATATAATGATAAAAGTCCATATGGTTAAATCAGATTAATAATATATGAGACGGTATTAATCCATGAACGATTTAATCATTAAATATCCATAGTCGAAGTATTATCGAGACTGGACATTGATAATATGGAATAGACTAGTATTACACTTATGCGCATTATGGAAGCTTAACGGTATAGTTCTCATATATTTAGGTATTGGATACTTATGCAAGTGTAGTAAGAGGTTCTGTTAGCCGTTGGACCGGGAACTAATTCAAAAGCGACTATCGTAATAATTTTGCGAGGCATGATTATTTAATTAAATTGGATTTAATTATGTTGTGATGACAAATTTGTTTAATTCGGAATTAAACGAACCCGAGCCCAAGCTGAGTTGTGTTTTGAGTATGCCAACACAAATTTTGAATTTAAATGTGGTGGGACCACATGACTTACATCACTTGTCATAAGTTGATGTGAGTAGTTGGCTACATTAATGAAATTTATTAAACACACAACACACCAACTTTTGTGAAACTATTCACTCATCTCTCTCTTTCTCTCATTTGGCCGAAACCTCTCAACAAAGTGGGAATTTTTGCTTCAAAAATTTCATGTAAACTAGCACTTGGAGAGTCATTTGAGATGATAAGGAAACTCACCCAAGAATCAAACAACTCAACCCAAGCTTGGAGCTTCATCCTACAAATGAAATTTTTGACTAAAGTAAAGTGGGGGTGGCATCATCTAACGTATAATAAGAGCACACTTGCTTTTATTATTTCACTCTGCTTATTAGGCTTATTAGTTGGGGCACTGCTGCGTCTCATCTAAGAAAATTAATTTCAATGCGATCTCTTTTTTTCTATTTCGTTAGTTTAGCCAATCTATCATGGAAAGTAAAAAAAAAGGTAAAATAACCTTGTATTGATTGTTCTCTAAATTTAAGTTTTCGTCTGCTGCCTGGAGAAAGGGAATAAATAAATCAATCAAACTCTGGAAGGCTTGATGAAATACATTATAAGCTCATTTTGCTGTCAATCTAAACACGGTGAATGTTTTCCAAGTCCAATTTGAATTTAGTTGTCATACTCTTTGGGATTTTCTGTGTCATGGAATTTAGATCTCATATCCATTTTTCCTATTAAGCATCTGACACAATATTTTACCTACACAATAAATAAAAATCATAATAAAAATATATAAAACATAAATATAATTATTATTTTACAAATGTGCTAAATTAAGGGGATTAATGAAATTATAAATGTAAAATGATTAGTTTCTTTTTTAATTAAGTGTACACTTTTAATGTTCATCACACCCTGTAAGAGCGAAGCGGGGTTTGCAGCTCGTAGAGAGTACGGAGTAGCCCGCGGGGACTAAACCAAATAATAAAAGAGTCGCCACCCAGTATGAACTGGGAAAAGATTTAAGGCCGCACTCACTCCTCGCAAGGGAAGACCTCAAAACGTTGGGTTCGAAATGGTCCCTTACTTATGCCAGTTTAATGGACGGGTTCACACAATGGTATAGCCAAGTCTTATGCAGTTCATGCAAGATAATTCAAATAAACACACAAATTTACACACCCATAGACATTAATATAAATAAAAGAAAATTAAATTAAGAAATACAAGGTACGATAACAAGAACCATAATAATCAAAAGCAAGTAAAGTGTCAATAAATAAATAGCAAACAAATAGGGAGTTAATTATGCATATATGAATATTTCCCGAGTGGTACGTGGAGTTGTATCCCAAGTACAAATCGTACTACCATCCATTCGGATCCGGCTACAGAATTTACGTATGGGTTTCCATCCGATATACCACAAGGGATAATAACACACATAGTCCTCCATGCAATGTAAACGAACATAAAAAATACACCCATGCTTATGCGGATAATCACCAACATGAACAAATAGAATAAAGGCAAAATAATAAAACAACGGTAAATAGGTAAAAAGATAAATGATAAAATAAATGCGATAAATAAAAAGAAAGATAACAGAATAAATACGAGATAATAAAATAAAGATAAATAATAAAATAAATGTAGTATAATAAAATAAAGATAAGTAATAAAATAAATGCAAAAGACATGATTTGTAGTTAAT
Organism: Zanthoxylum bungeanum; assembly: GCA_019454045.1. Taxonomy (NCBI): domain Eukaryota; kingdom Viridiplantae; phylum Streptophyta; class Magnoliopsida; order Sapindales; family Rutaceae; genus Zanthoxylum; species Zanthoxylum bungeanum. The sequence goes on along the minus strand of SKCR01033571.1, from coordinate 80,101 downwards.
TGATTCTAATCTTTCCCGGTTAGCTGGAGTTTATGCAATCTATAAACATTTTGAACATTTGTTTCAATAAAGACGTTTGCATTACTTCTTAGTACATATGTAGGAAATAAACTGCATTGCAAGGGTACCTCTGTCGCTAACTATTCCTCACAAATTTTACAATTAGCCATTTTTCTTGCTCACTCATGCTCTATATTTTGCTTGGGTTTCCTTTACAGATTTTCAACCCAACGAGCCTTTATTTTTTATTTTATTTTTTTGTTTTGTTTTGTTGTTTGTTTTGTTTTTTTATGCAAAGTATTGTTTCAGCCCGTCTACGTTGATGGGCTTGGTGAACTCGTTCCCTTCCAAATCTGACAGTCTCACTGCCCCATTCCCCATTACCTTTTTGACAAGGTAGGGCCCTTCCCGATTGGGCCTGAACTTTCCCATTGGGTCCATTATCAATGGCTTTGACTGCTTGAGCACTAGATCACCTTCTCTGATTTTGGTAGGACGCACCTTCTTGTTGAACGCCTTGGCCAACCTTTTCTGGTATAGTTGCATGTGGTAAAATGCCTTTATCCTTCTCTCATCCAGTTATGCTAGCTGTTCGAACCTCTGCGATGCCCATTCCAACTCAGGCAATTCTGTCTCTGCTAGTACCGGCATTGACTGTATCTCTACTTCCACTGGTAACACTGCATGTACCATCCTCGCCCCCACGCTTTAGGTTCTATAGCCAAATACAACACCAAGGGTTTTCCCGGCCTTCATCTCTGACTTAAACATCATGTCATCCATGTATACCTCAATCTCATTATGCATCAAGTCCAGGAATAATGTAGTGGCTATCTGTTGATAAGTGGCTCCCGTTGCCGTTCCCACTGAAGTTCTATACCCCCACAGGGCATAAGACAGTTTGCCAGCCTGATCATCATCTTAGCCAATATTTTCATTATGCCTTTTTTTTTTGTTTTATTCCTCTCTGTTTTCTCCCTTTTCATTTTATTTTATTTTTTATTTTTTTCTGTCTGTCCATGTTGGCTAACTGCTCGGGGTACTTTACCACCTCTAAGAACCCCACATCTATCTGTTTCTTGATTTCTTCCCTAACCTTTTCGGCCCACTCTAGCCTCGTTCTTTGGAGCTTCTAGCCTCATGTTTGGATAAGTTGGTATTGTGTGTTGGGCAATACCCCTGTCTATTCCAGGCATGTCTTCATAGGACCAGGCAAATATTTTTGCATATTTTATTAATATTCTCTCTAATTCTTTCCGCTCATCAGAGGTAACCTCACTTGCAATTGAAATTTCCTCGTGGTTTTCACACGTACCAAGATTAAATGCATTTGTCTTTGTTGAGTTAATGTCAAATATGCATGCGTGTTATGATGCAGACTAACGGGAAAAGACTCGAACAAGTAATCAAAATCAATGTCTTTATAATTAATAAATGTAGGATTACAATTAATTAAATCAGGAAAATAAACATCTTCATAGTTTGCAGCCTTGTCTTCTTCCATTTTCTTGCTTTCCTCAAGCGTCAGATTCTCTAACTGCAGTAGTTCTTCTTCCTATTTATCTTCATCTCTAGCAACTGCTGGAGAAGTTGTCCCAGAATTCTCTCCCCTGCTCTGTTTTAACTTCACTACTGCTATCCATTATCCCCATGCATGAAGCTTGGTAGTTTTGGAGGACAAAGCTTCCGGGCATGCCGAAGTTGATCATGTAGGTGGGTGGTGGAACAGAGTGGTAGTTGGGTAGAGGGTTTCTGTGTGTGTTGGGTTGTTCTTTTTCTGGGTCGGGTATCTTATGGGTGTCAATGAGGTTTTGGATCTCATGCCTGAGGCGGGCGCAATTGTCAGTTTCGTGGCCTTTTTCCTGAAGGAAGTGACAGTATAGGTTTAGGTCGAAGTAGTGTGGCACATGGTTTGGAAGTGGTATATGTTCTAAGGGTGTTAGGAGTCTTTGCCTCTTCAGATTTTCAAACACCTGTGAAAAAGGTCTACCAATATTGGAGAATCGCTTGTTTCTGATGGCCACAACCTCAGCGAGAGCAGGCTTGGTCTCTGAAGGCCCCCCAATGGTCCTTCTATTCTGGCCATAAAACTTGATGTTCTCGGCTTCCTCTTCCTCGATATCCATGACAGTTTCTTTTAACTGTTGAAAGTCACTAATCATGGAGGTCATCCTCCTCAGCTTGTTATAAATGGAGGGCTTGGTGCTCTTAATAATCATTTTAATTTGGTTCTTCTCTAAGGGTCGTGTCTGCATCTTCAAGAGCTGGCATCTCCAGCGATCCACATAATATTTGAAGGATTCTTCTGGCTTCTGTTAGGTGTTTTCTAGGTCATGGAGTGACAAGTCTATCTCCAAATCCGTGACATATTGATTCAGAAAGGCCTCTGCTAATACCCTCAAGTCATCCCTGACCTTTCTCTCTAGGCTGTGATACCATACTATGGGCGCCCCTTCTAGTGACATCCCGGACATCTTCTGTACCTAGCGCTTTGACAAACCCACTGAACTCATAACTGAAACATATTGTAGGAGATGGACCCTAGGATCTCCGTTCCCGTTGAACTTGGCCATATCAGACATCTTAAACTGGGGAGGCAGATGTTCTTCGAAAGTTATTGCATCATAGTCTAATAGATCTTCATGTTTCCCCTTCAGCTTGCGGGTAACTGACTATACTTGTTCTCTGAGTTTCTGTAACTCTGCCTGAGACCCGGCTATCTTTCCCGTGGCATACTCATCCATGTCATCATCAAAAATATGGAATTCTTCGCTCACCATATTTGGGGGCACTTCGCGTCTTCCATCCTCGTTGTTTTCTGTTCCCACTGTGCGGGGTATTGTCAGATTGGCCACAGTGTTGATCAAAGCTTGTAGTTGCTCCGTAATTCTGGTGATGTTGGACTCCACTTGATCCATGCAGGAACTTTCAATGTCTGATGCATTCATGCTTGCTAACATCTTCTTGACAAGTCTTCATTTTTCTCTAACCTAGCGGATATCTATGATGGCTGTTAAGACAAGGAGTTAGCATGATGCCTGTATGCATGTGATGTATGAGATGCATGTGGTTATCAAACATAATTTATCCTTCCAACCTTATTCCTCCCATACTCGTGGTAAGTCCATTTCTGTCATAGGCATGGCTTATTTTATGCACCATGTGCGTTACACAAAATTGTTATCTCCTACGCTACAAGGGTGAACCTTGGCTACATCAGTCCCTTTCCATCGGTAAAAGACAAAGACCGCCCATTTACAATATTGACTAAGCCTATTATGGGGATCGTGTCATTGTCTAGAAATGACGAATTGGGCCCTCAGTAATCACGGTTGTGGGGATGGACTTGGAGATATCCAAAAGTATACAAATATACCCTAACAAGACGTACCCTTCCTCGATGAAAGCCAGTGCGGATATCAGATTCATGCATTTGGAATATTCAGATCATGTTTGGACCTTCCAAGTCCATCAAGGTTTTCATACAAGTTGGCCTGTTATCATTTTAAAGAGTTCAATCAGATTATCACGAGGTGCAAACTTGTCCCAGTTGAAAAGGCCCAAAAAGTTTACACTTTTGTGATAAGGTGGCCAAACGACTACAAATGATAGGGGCCCAAACACAAGATGGCCCATCATAATGTTGAAAACTTTTGGCCCAATCGTCATAAGATACAAACTCGTCCCAGTTTAGTGGCCCAACAAGTTTGTATCCTATGACGAGAGGCCCAAATGGATCCAAATGATAATGGTCCTAAACACAAGCATATATGGTAGATTCTATAGGACATATAACTATTGTTCATATGTGGGCTTATAAAAGGTATGGATAAAGGCTCCTGCAGGCAAAAGGGTTGCTCACAACTAGGTCTCCCCACTCAAGGGTTCGAGCGACCAAGTGGGCGCACATTTTTTAAAACCTAAGGTACGTGCCAACGAGTGATGGTCATCACATAACGATCTGCCACCTTGAGTAAAAGTGACTTCACGATACATGATGCCATCAGGGTAAAAAGGGTATGCAAAATATATGAGACTTGGGTAACCAAAGCCAAAGCCACAGACACTGCAAGGCATTATTTCGAGGCCGATTCTCTATCCCCAGTGGAGTCACCTTCTATAGGAGCGAAGCGGGGTTTACCGCTATGCCTATGATGTTCAGCGACCATGACACTATTGGCTCGCAACCAGTAGAGAGTATGGAATAGCCCGCGGGGGGACTAAATCGGATAATAAATGAGTCGTCACCCAATATGAACTGGGAAAAGATTTAAGGCCGCACTCACCCCTCGCAAGGGAAACCTCAAACCATTGGGTTCAGAATGATCCCGTACTTATGCCAGTATAATGGACGGGTTCACACAATGATATAGCCAAAGTCTTATGCAGTTCATGCAAGATAATTCAAATAAACACACAAATTTGCACACCCATAGACATTAATATAAATAAAAGCAAATTAAATTAAGAAATACAAGATACGATAACAAGAATCATAAAAATCAAAAGCAAGTAAAGCGTCAATAAATAAATAGCAAACAAAGATGGGGTTAATTATACATATATGAATGTTTCCCGAGTGGTACGTGGAGTTGTATCCCAAGTACAGACCGTACTACCGTCCATTCGGATCCGGCTATAGAATTTACGTCTGGGTTTCCATCCGATATACCACAAGGGACAATAACATACATAGTCCTCCATGCAATGTAAACTGACATAAAAAATAAACCAATGCGTATGCGGATAATCACCAATATGAACAAATAGAATAAAGGTAAAATAATAAAACAACGGTAAATAGGTAAAAAGATAAATGATAAAATAAATGCGATAAATAAAAAGATAAATAACATAATAAATGCGAGATAATAAAATAAAGATAAATAATAAAATAAATGCGGAATAATAAAATAAAGATAAATAATAAAATAAATGCGAAAGACATGATTTGTAGTTACTTGACTCTAATCTTTCCCGGTTAGCTGGAGTTTATGCAATCTATGAACATTTTGAAAATTTATTTCAATAAAGACGTTGTATTACTTCTTAGTACATATGTAGGAAATACACTGCATTGCAAAGGTACCTCTGTCGCTAACTATTCCTCACAGATTTTACAATTACCCATTTTTCTTGCTCACTCATGCTCTATATTTTGCTTGGGCTTCCTTTACGGATTTTCAAACCAACGAGCCTTTATTTTTCTTTCTTTTCTTTTTTGTTTTTATTTTGTTTTTTTTTGTTTTTGTTTTTGTTTTTGTTTTTGTTTTTGTTTTTGTTTTTGTTTTTGTTTTTGTTTTTGTTTTTGTTTTGTTTTTGTTTTTTTATGCAAAGTATTGTTTCAGCCCGCCACGTTGATGGGCTCGGTGAACTCGTTCCCTTCCAAATCTGACAGTCTCACTGCCCCATTCCCCATCACCTTTTTGACTAGGTAGGGCCCTTCCTGATTGGGCCTGAACTTTACCCTTGGGTCCATTATCAATGGCTTTGACTACTTGAGCACTAGATCACCTTCTCTGATTTTGGTAGGACGCACCTTCTTGTTGAACGCCCTGGCCAACCTTTTCTGGTATAGCTGCATGTGGTACAAGGCCTTTATCCTTTTCTCATCCAGTAATGCTAGCTGTTCGAACCTCTGCGAGGCCCATTCTGGCTCAGGCAATTCCGTCTCTGCTAGTACCAGTATTGAATGTATCTCTACTTCCACTGGTAACACTACATGTACCATCCTCGCCCCCAACGCTTCGGGTTCTATAACCAAATACAACACCAAGGGTTTTCCCGGCATTCGCCTTGACTTAAACATCATGTCATACACGTATACCTCAATCTCCTTATGCATCAAGTCCTGGAATAATGTAATGGCTATCCATTGATAAGTGGCTCACGTTGCCGTTCCTACCGAAGTTCTATACCCCCACAAGGCATACGGCAGTTTGCCAGCCTGATCATCATCTTAGCCAAAATTTTCATTATGCATTTTTCTGTTTTCTTCTTATCTGTTTTCTCCCTTTTTCCTTTTTTTCTTCTTCTATCTGTCCTTGTTGGCTAACTGCTCCGGGTACTTCACCACCTCTAAGAACCCCACATCTATCTGTTTCTTGATTTCTTCCCTAACCTTTTCGGCCCACTCTAGCCTCGTTCTTTGGAGCTTCTAGCCTCATGTTTGGATAAGTTGGTATTGTGTGTTGGGCAATACCCGTGTCTATTCCAGACATGTCTTCATAGGACCAGACAAATATTTTTGCATATTTTATTAATATTCTCTCTAATTCTTTCCGCTCATCAGAGGTAACCTCACTTGCAATTGAAATTTCCTCGGGGTTTTCTTGTTGGACAATTATGACCCATAGCGTCACTATTTGTACAGATCATGGTGTTGTTGTACAAATTAACTATGTGACCAAGGAGATTGCTCTCTCATCATTTGTGATTAGATCACCAAGATGTATAAATGATAGGAGGTCCTTGTGATTTGTTCCTGGATTGAGAAGATATGAGACAATATCAATCCACAAAAGATAAATCATTAAATATCCCTAGTCAGAGTATTATCGAGATTGGACATCGATAATGCGTAAAAGACTAGTATTACAATTGTGCGCGTTGTGAGGGCATAACGACATAGTTCTCATATATTTGGGTATATGATACACATGCAAGTGTAATATGAGGTTGTGTTTTACCGATGGTACGGGAAACAGCTTCGCTCTGATAGACCCCCTCGAAATTCCATTGGTAGTATGACTATGTGTCTATGGAAGTCCGAAATCAGGGTAGGTGTATTTGGTCTTAACATGAGACTCGCACTGCTAATACTTGCGACAATCAATATGCTTTGGTTTTGGTCGTCCAGGGCTTTAACAGGTTCTGTGTACGCCTCTGCTGGGTATATTGAGAATCGTAGTGTTTTGGGTGTGATGTCGAGATGGAAGTATCACTCCAGTCATAGTGGAGATGATGGTCACGTAGGATACGGAACTTGTTCTCTTATATGCTCGAGCTATCGGGATAATATGACTAGGTCATGATTATCCGATTATAGAGACTAGTTACCAGAGATCCGATATGTGCTCCGTACGGGGCAGACACAATTCCAGCCCCAGGCCTAGCACGTGACATTTGATACTGGATCGAAATACGAAATACTACATATACTACGCCTGATATAGATCGCTTATTCCTGTAAGCATGTTTTTGGAGAATTGGGTAGGCATGACGCTTTGCTAGAAGCCAACCTTGTCTTGTAAATCGGTACAAACGTAGTACTAGGTACTTACGTGTACGGATAGTCCGACGACCGAATTTACTGCCAACATATCCGGGGATCTCATGGGTCACTTCCCGAAGATTCACCGATGACGTATGACTCGCACTTTATTAATCTGGGATTAATTTGATGAGAGAGAAAATTAATCTGGGATTAATTACGGAGATATTTTATCTGGGATAAAATAACATATAAAGAGAGAAAACGATTAATTTGGAATTAATCGATAAAATAATATATTCGATATATTATACGAAATTGGATTTCGACGCGAAATTAAAATTGGATTTTAATTCAGGCAAACGAATTAACTTAGAATTAATTCGTTAGCGACGTGAATATTAATTATGCTAGGTATGATTATTTAATTAAATTAGATTTAATTACGACGCAACGGAAAATTCGTTAATTTGGAATTAGCGAACCCGAGCCCGGGATTGTTTGCGAGCGCATTCACATTTCGAATTTGAGTACGGCACGCAAATCACATCAAGCAGCAAATCGCAAGTCACATCTAGCGTCACATCATTTATCAATCAAGTGATAGATGTCTTTCACTTTGAGTGATTGACACCAGTCACTATTCATGAGTGAGGTGACTTGATGTAAGTTGATGGAAAGCTTTTTGAAAGCTTGATTGACATTTACAATTGTTTATTAATTGTATATGATTTATTTTGAAATTAAAATAGATAGTGTATTAGATAGAAATTTGCCATCATTAACCTAACACTCTCTCACTTCTTCTCTTCTCTATTTCTCACGCCCAAAAGGCTCAATTTTCTCTCTTCTATTTCTGCCACAGATGAGAGTTGTAGGAGAGGAAATGTGAAGATTTTGTTGCAAAATCAAGGTGCTTGCACACATCCGGAGTCGTCCGTAGGTGATAGGGAAACCCACCCGTGTGCATGGAATCATTTCATCACAAGCTTGGAGCTTGCATGGAGGACCAAAGCCGAAAATGGATGAGGGAAAAACTGCACTGCCGTGAGCTTCTCAAAGGGCAGAAAAAGTTTTTGTCTTCGTCGCATCACTCAACCGCTCGATGTAAGTATTCCACAACTTTCTCGATTGTATTCGCACTTTTGTTTTATGCTTGATTCGATCCTCGGGACCATAGAAACTCCAACAATGGTTTCAGAGCGGAGTAAAAGCATGAAATTTGATTTAGGGCTTAAAATTGGGTAAAATGTGTTTGAGCATGATTTAATTAAATTGGATGTTTGAGTATGCTTAAAACATGTTTTATTGAGGATTGATTGGATCAATTTGATGAAATGTTGTTTGGAACAAATTTCCCCAAATTTCTTAGCTTGTCCGAGAATGAGCATGCCCTAAATGGTCTTGGAATTTTGTTTTTTGATTCATTGGATGACTTGAAAACAATTAAGAATGCGACTAATGGACCTTTAATTATTTAATTGGACCTAATGGGCCTAAATTGATTTCTTGGCTTATGGGGTTACTCCTTGATTGGACTTTGGTTATTGGGTTTGACCCGAGTTGACCAAAAGTTCACGCCTAAAGAAATTAATTGAAAGCCCATTGGACTTTAATTAAATTGACGTTGGACGTTAATCGGGCTTTGAGACCCGTAATGATTAAATTGGGAATTTAAGTCGTAAAAGGTTTATTAATAAAGTGTAATATTTAATTTGGAATTAAATAGCGAATTAGTATTAAATACAAATTGAATTGGAATTAATTTTTTAGTTTAATTTAATTCGAGAATTCGTACTTTGAGTACTTATTCGCAAAACGAGTTTGACTCGAGCAAAATCAAATCGTTGTTTGAACATTGGATGGTCATTAATTATCAGATTAATTAATTTGATTAGATTGATTGATAACATGCTTGTGTGAATACATGGTTGCGATGCATGAATAATGTATATCAGATGGATATTAGATGGGTGGGGTAATTTTAGAAATTGTTGTAATAAATTTGGAATTTATTAATTGGACCTGCGTGTCCAGCCTTATTACCTCCTTACTCTTTGTATTCTCTTCTCACCTATTCCCCTCAATGTACATGAGGTTTCTTTAGAAGTGTAGTGTAACGGGTAGAAGCAATACATGTGCTAGCGGGAGAGAGGAAATGGAGAGATTTTATCTAGGATCAATGTGTTAAGTATCCATCCGCATATCATTATTATTTTACTATACGTGCTTTATTATGTATTTAGAATGCATGTTTAAGGGTGTATGACGATGAGACCTTAACAAAGATAATAAATTGGTTGCCAATTTGCACGCGAAAAACCCTCACAAAATATTAAGCGTTTTTCCTTCCATTGAGTGATTCTTACTCAAGATCTAAGACTGGCATTGGCTTGTTGGCCAAAGTCAAGGCCTTTGTCCGTTGAGGATGTGTTTGAATCACGAGAGCTTTGTTCCATATTGGTGTCTTGTCCAAGTTGTGGTTTGTTGGCCAAAGTCAAGACCACTTCTTATCCATCGACATTGATTACGAAGCTTTCCATGGTCAATGGGTCACGCTTAACTGGGATCACTAAGTTTGTTCTGCCAAAGCCAAGGCTTAGTTGATTCAGTTGAAAAAGGTTAGGTAATATATTGGATATATAGGCATATATAAGATATATGTTTCGGACTTGGATGTCCCTCTACTGGATCTAGGAATTGGATGGGATCCAATTGATCTTAGAGATCTACCTAGTTAATTATCATACAATTTGTTGGCCAAAGTCAAGATTGTGTGATATTTAACGGGATCCTAGCCCACTAGGAAACACAGTTTCCCGAGTACTCGACAGAGGGTTAGAGGCTCGCCGAAAAATAGTGGGAGGCAAGAATTGAATTTGCAATATTCGTTTAATTACTTGCCATACGCGCTCAAACAAATATCATTCGTCAGATAAATTATTTATTAGTTGGACTAATATTTAATTGTTGTTTTAATTAACAGTTGGACTGTATTCAAACAATTCAATTATAATTGATTATGTAATTGGATTATAGTAATCAATATAATAAATAGTACTAAAATCATTGATTAAATAGTTGGACTATTAGAATCAAGATAAAATTGAAAGATTGACATTTAAAACATAATCCTAGGGAAAATGTATTTAAATGGTTTAATTTTCAAATTGGGAATAATGTTTCAGGATGGTCCTAGAAATTAATAAGTTACTTTATTTGATAAAATAACATATTATGCCTAAGCCCGAAGTTAAGCAAATAGTAGAGCATGATCTTTGGAAGATTCATGTGATGATAACTTTAGTGCTTAATCCATTAAGCTTGTCGTAGTAGACTCCTTAATTTCTTAATCAGAACTAAGGATTAGATCCTTAAAGTATGATACTGAAATTGAAGGATCTTCATAAATCTATACTTAGATTTTAGAAGTACTTAATTGCAATAATAACTCTTGGAGAGTTAATGACTATTCTTAAGGAGATAAAGTCAAAGTTTGCAATAGACAAGTAGCGCTAGTCGCACCTTACTTCGATATTCTAGAAACCCGAGGCTAGGCCAAAGGTTTCTGGAATGTGGAAAAGGGCAAAAGTAAAATCATTATAATCTTCTGGGAAGATAAATGACATATCCCAAAATGTCTGCCTAAAATTGTGGCAAACAGGATCGCGGAAGCGTGACTGCCGTTTGGACAAGGCAGACATGAAGGAATTGAAAACGGGGCAAGGCTCTGACTTCAAATATTTTTGTCATAAATATGTAAAATACTAGTATTAAAATTAGATTTTAAATACTTAGTGTGATATATAAATATGTATTGATGTTCAGAATCTGCTATGAGCAGGATACTGACATCTATTGAGATTAATCTGCGAATTGGAAACGGGACGAAAGTCGCTGTTTTAACCGCAGATACCTAAGTTTAGGAACTACCATCGGGTACGTACTTAAATTAGGAAACTGTTATAATGTAACTAGTTTGACTAGAAACATTATCTCTATATCAGTATTTATCCGTCACAGATATACCTTTATATTCTAGAACACTAAAGTGTTTCATTATATAAAGATGATATTGAGATAAACACATTAGATGTGAATAACAAAATTTATATTTTGAATATAAATAAATCTCAAACGTACAATATGACAAACAAATAGCTCGAACTGATTTGATCAGAAGAAACTAATTTGTGGCATTATTGTCTGGGACGCAATTAAACAAGACTCGTATATCCACACTTTCGAAGAGTGGGTACTAGGACAAATTTGATTCAATTCAAATAAAGTCTATGAATCTAGTTTATTGGGCAAAGTGCCTATAACACCTTTACTTGGTGAAAGTGTAAATGCCACATATCTGTTATCCCTAGTTCATAGTGAAGCAAGTGGGCCCATGTCTAGCTAGGCTAGAAGTGGATATGAATATTTCATGACCTTTACGGATGTGGCATCGTGTTATGGTTATGTGTCTCTTTTGAAACACAAATCAGAAACTTTTATTATTTCGACACAAAATAGACAAACAAATCGGCTAAAGTATTAAACCGTCACGGTAAGACCGTAATGGAAAATACTTAAGCAATAAGTTTCTAATAGACTTGAAAGAGTATAGTATTCTTTCAAAGAGGACTCCTCCCAGAACACGTCATTTTGACGGTGTTTCCGAACCGAGTTACCGAATTTTGTTAGACATGATAAGGTTAATCATGAGTCGCTCTGAGCTACCATTTCCTTCAACGGATAAGTATAAACAGTGCAGAACTTATTTAGAATAAGATTCCATAAAATCTGTTTGACAGATCTCATATTGATATGAACATGAAAGAAACTAGGTTTCTCATTCCTGAATATTTGGGTATGCTAGGCATATGTTTGGATGATACCACACTAAAACCCAAATTGGATAAGTGCCAATTGTAGGTTATCCTAGGGATACCAAAGTATAGTACTTATACAACTCACAAGAGAACAATTTAATTGTTGCTCACCATGCGGTCTTCCTAAGAGGAATACCTAAATGCAGTGGTAAGTGGGAGGATAGTAAAACTCGATGAAAATCGGAGTAATACTATTCAAGGCACCGATTCCTTAATGGAACACAAATAGTTCATTAATGATGAAACTATACCAATAATCTTCGAATACACAAGAACCGCATAAGTCGGAGAGTGTCAGAAAACAACCTGGGGTATGGGTTTCTGATCTCACCTCATAAATATGTCAATCTTATTGAGGTATACCAACTGACTACGTATGAGGAAGTGATACAAGGTATCGACCCCCTATTATGGCAAAGTGCATTGATGTCCAAAATGGATTCCATATATATCGACTATGTTTGGACACTAGTTGATGTACCGCAAGGCATTGTGCCTATTGGTACTATATAAGTCTTCTATGAAGACATACGTGGAAGGCAACATACCAACGTACTAAGCTAGGCTTGTAGCGAAAAGGTATCATTATGAATTAATTCAAAACGGAAATGATTCTTGTGTATATAAGGAGGTTAGTGGGAGTGAACTGACAGTGGATGTCCTATAAATAATGATGATATATCATTTCTTGGAAATAATATTTCCCAAATAAAACAATCGGTGAAAGCTTGGCTTTCATGAAAACTCTCCAAGAAATCGTACATTGAAAAATGTACGCGACCTGATGTCTCATACGCTTTGAGCATATGGATTCACAATCGGGCCAATCCAAGTGATAATCACTGGATTGATGTTAAGAACATCCGTTAGTATCTTAGAGAACTAAGGATGTTATCTTATACTATGGAGATGGAGAACTTGAAGTGACTGGGATCACTGTAGCAAGTTTCCTAACCGATAAAAATGACTATAAGTCGCAAACGGTACTATACAGTTTGAATAATGGAACAGTGAGCTGGATAGCTTCCAAGCAAGATACTGTTACCGAATAAACAACAAATGCGGGTTATTGCTGCAGCTGAGGCAACAATAGAAGCTATTTGGGTCGATAATAAATCTAATTTGATTAGATATAGTTCTGTTAGCAGCTGTGCTAGGCTACAGCACAGGCTAAAGAATTAACGGTCTCATCAACGATCCAGATATATACTTCGATATTCATCTGATTCGTTCGGATTATACATCATGGCGATGTAATGATCGAATAAATCACATCAGATGATAATCATGCAAATCCGCTGATGAAAGCCTTTTCTCAGCAGTTTGAGCCAACCGTACATAGTTCGGGTGTTAGACACTCGAGTGACTGGCTATAGGCCAAATGGGAGATTGTTGGACAATTATGACCCATAGCGTCACTATTTGTACAGATCATGGTGTTGTTGTACAAATTAACTATGTGACCAAGGAGATTGCTCTCTTATCTTTTGTGATTAGATCACCAAGATGTATAAATGATAGGAGGTCCCTGTGATTTGTTCCTGGATTGAGAAGATATGAGACAGTATCAATCCACGAAGAATAAATCATTAAATATCCCTAGTCAGAGTATTATCGAGATTGGACATCGATAATGCGTAAAAGACTAGTATTACACTTGTGCGCGTTGTGAGGGCATAACGACATAGTTCTCATACATTTGGGTGTATGATACTCATGCAAGTGTAATAGGAGGTTGTATTTTACCGATGGTACGGGAAACAGCTTCGCTCTGGATAGACCCCCTTGGAATTCCATTGGTAGTATGATTGTGTCTATGGAAGTCCGAAATCAGGGTAGGTGTATTTGGTCTAAACCTGAGACTTGCACCGCTAATACTTTCGACAATCAATATGCTTTGGTTTTGGTCGTCTAGGGCTTTAACAGGTTCTGTGTACGCCTCTGCTGGGTATATTGAGAATCGTAGTGTGTTGGGTGTGATGTCGAGATGGAAGTATCACTCCAGTCATAGTGGAGATGATGGTCACGTAGGATACGAAACTGGTTCTCTTATATGCTCGAGCTATCGGGATAATATGACTAGGTCATGATTATCCGATTATAGAGACTAGTTACCAGAGATCCGATATGTGCTTTGTACGGGGCAGACACAATTCCAGCCCCAGGCCTAGCACGTGACATCCGATACTGGATCGAAATACGCAATACTACGTATACTACGCCTGATATAGATCGCTTATTCCTGTAAGCATGTTTCTGGAGAATTGGGTAGGCATGGCGCTTTGCTAGAAGCCAACCTTGTCTTGTAAATCGGTACAAACGTAGTACTAGGTACTTACGTGTTCGGATAGTTCGACGACCGAATTTACTGCCAACATATCCGGGGATCTCATGGGTCGCTTCCCGAAGATTCACCGATGACGTATGACTCACACTTTATTAATCTGGGATTAATTTGATGAGAGAGACAATTAATCTCGGATTAATTAAGGAGATATTTTATCTGGGATAAAATATCATTTAAAGAGAGAAAACGATTAATTTAGAATTAATCGATAAAATAATATATTCTATATATTATACGAAATTGGATTTCGATGCGGAATTAAAATTAGATTTTAATTCGGGCGAACGAATTAATTTAGAATTAATTCGTTAGCGACGTGAATAGTAATTATGCTAGGTATGATTATTTAATTAAATTAGATTTAATTACGACGCAACGGAAAATTCGTTTATTTGGAATTAGCGAACCCGAGCCCGGGATTATTTGCGAACGCATTTGCATTTAGAATTCAAGTGCGGCACGGAAATCACATTAAGCGTCAAATCGCAAGTCACATCTAGCGTCACATCATTTATCAATCAAGTGATAGATGTCTTTCACTTTGAGTGATTGACACCAGTCACTATTCATGAGTGATGTGACTTGATGTAAGTTGATGGAAAGCTTTTTGAAAGCTTGATTGACATTTACAATTGTTTATTAATTGTATATGATTTATTTTGATTTTTGAAATTAAAATAGATAGTGTATTAGATAGACATTTGCCATCAATTAACCTAACACTCTCTCATTTATTCTCTTTTCTCTTTCTCACGCCCAAAGGGCTCCATTTTCTCTTTTCTGTTTCTGCCACAGCCGAGAGTTGTAGGAGAGGAAATGTGAAGATTTTGTTGTAAAATCAAGGTGCTTGCACACATCCGGAGTCGTCCGTAGGTGATAGGGAAACCCACCCGTGTGCATGGAATCATTTCATCACAAGCTTGGAGCTTGCATGGAGGACCAAAGCCGAAAATGGGGGATGGAAAAACTGCACTGCCGTGAGCTTCTCAAAGGGCAGAAAAGTTTTTGTCTTCGTCGCATCGCTCAACCGCTCGATGTAAGTATTCCGCAACTTTCTCGATTGTATTCGCACTTATGTTTTATGCTTGATTCGATCCTCGGGACAGTAGAAACTCCAACATTTCACACGTACCAAGATTAAATGCATTTGTCTTTGTTGAGTTAATGTCAAATATGCATGCGTGTTATGATGCAGACTAAAGGGAAAAGACTCGAAAAAGTAAGCAAAATCAATGTCTTTATAATTAATAAATGCATGATTACAATTAAATAAATCAGGAAATTAAACATCTTCATAGTTTGCAGCCTTGTCTTTTTCCGTCTTCTTACTTTCCTCAAGCGTCAGATTCTCCAACTGCAGTAGTTTTTCTTCCTATTTATCTTCCTCTCTGGCAACTGCTAGAGAAGTTATCCCAGAAATCTCTCATCTGCTATGTTTCATCTTCACTACTGCTATCCATTATCCCATTGCATGGAGAGGGTTTCTGTTTGTGTTAGGTTGTTCTTTTTCTAAGTCGGGTATCTTATAGGTGTCAATGAGGTTTTGGATCTCATGCCTGAGGCGGGTGCAGTTGTCAGTTTCGTGGCCTTTTTCCTGACGGAAGTGACAGTATAGGTTTAGGTCGAAGTAGTGTGGCACAGAGTTTGGAAGTGGTATAGGTTCTAAGGGTTTTTGGAGTCATTGCCTCTTCAGATTTTGAAACACCTGTGACGAAGGTCTACCAAGATTGGAGAATCGCCTGTTTCTGATGGCGACAACCTCAGCGGGAGCGGGCTTGGTCTCTGAAGGCCCCCCAATGGTCTTTCTATTATGGCCATAAAACTTGCTGTTCTCGGCTTCCTCTTCCTCGATATCCATGACAGTTTCTCTTAACTGTCGAAAGTCACTAATCATGGAGGTCATTCTCCTGAGCTTGTTATAAATGGAGGGCTTGGTGCCCTTAATGATCATCTTAATCTGGTCCTTCTCTGAGGGTCGTGTCCGCATCTTCAAGAGCTGGCTTCTCCAGCGATCCACATAATATTTGAAGGATTATTCTGGCTTTTGTTTGGTGTTTTCTAGGTCATGGAACGACAAGTCTATCTCCAAAT
This sequence comes from Zanthoxylum bungeanum, assembly GCA_019454045.1. Taxonomy (NCBI): domain Eukaryota; kingdom Viridiplantae; phylum Streptophyta; class Magnoliopsida; order Sapindales; family Rutaceae; genus Zanthoxylum; species Zanthoxylum bungeanum. Next base: position 63,570 of record SKCR01033571.1, on the reverse strand, counting down.
CCGTGACATATTGATTCAAAAAGGCCTCTGCTAATGCCCTCAAGTCATCCCTGACCTTTCTCTCTAGGCCATGATACCATACTATGGGTGCCCCTTCCAGTGACATCCCGAACATCTTCTGTACCTGGTGCTTTGACAAACCCACTGAACTCATAACTGAAACATATTGTCGGAGATGGACCCTAGGATCTCCATTCCTGTTGAACTTGGCCATATCAGACATCTTAAACTAGGGAGGCAGCTGTTCTTCGAATGTTATTGCATCATAGTCTAATAGATCTTCATGATTCCCATTCAGCTTGCGGGTAACTGACTCTACTTGTTCTCTGAGTTTCTGTAACTCTGTCTGAGACCCGGCTATCCTTCCCGCGGCATACTCATCCATGTCATCATCAAAAATATGGATTTCCTTGCTCACCATATTCGGGGGCACTTCGCTTCTTCCATCATCGTTGTTTTCTATTCCCACTGTGCGGGGTACTGTTAGATTGGCCATAGCATTGATCAAAGCTTGTAGTTGCTCGGTAATTCTGGTGATGTTGGACTCCACTTGATCCATGTGGGAACATTCACTGTCTGATGCATTCATGCTTGCTAACCTCTTCTTGACAAGTTTTCATTATTCTTTAACCCAACGAATATCTATGATGGCTGTTAAGACAAGGAGTTAGCATGATGCCTGTATGCATGCGATGCATGAGATGTATGTGGTTATCAAAACATCATTTATCCTTCTGATCTTATTCCTCCCATACTCGTGGTAAGTCCATTTCTGTCCTAGATATGGCTTATTTTATGCACCAATTAGGGTTACACAAAATCATTCTCTTCTACGCTACAAAGGTGAACCTTGGTTACCTCAGTCATTTTCCATCGGTAAAAGACAAAGACCGCCCATTTACAATATTGACTAAGCCTATTATGGGGATCATGTCATTGTCTAGAAATGACGAATTACGCCCTCAGTAATCACGGTTGTGGGGATGGACTTGGAGATATCCAAAAGTATACAAATATGCCCTAACAAGGCGTACCCTTCCTGGATGAAAACCAGTACAGATATCGGACTCATGCATTTGGCATATTCAGATCATGTTTGGACTTTCCAAGTCTATCAAGGTTTTCATACAAGTTGGCCGTTATCATTTTAAAGCATTCAATCAAATTATCGCGAGGTGTAAACTTGTCCTAGTTGAAAAGGCCTAACAAGTTTACATTTTTGCGATAAGGTGGCCAAACAACTACAAATGATAGGGGGCCCAAACACAAGGTGGCCCATCATCATTTTGAAAACTTTTGGCCCAATCGTCATAAGATACAAACTCGTCCCAGATTAAGTGGCCGAACAAGTTCGTATCCTATGACGAGAGGCCCAAATGGATCCATATGGTAATGGTCCCAAACACAAGCATATAGGGTAGATTCTATAGGACATATAACTATGGTTCATATGTGGGCTTATAAAGTGTATGGATAAAGGCCCCCACCGACGAAGGGTTGCTCACAACTAGGTCTCCCCACTCAAGGGTTCGAGCGACCAAGTGGTCGCACCTTTTTTATAACCTAAGGTATGTGCCAACAAGTGATGGTCATCACATAACTATCCACCGTCTTGATTGAAAGTGACTTCACGATACATGACGCCATCGGGGTAAAAATGGTATGCAAAATATATGAGACTTGGGTAACCAAAGCCAAAGCCACAGACACTACAAGGCATTATTTCGGGGCCGATTCTCTATCCCCAGTGGAGTCGCCATCTGTAGGAGCGAAGCGGGGTTTACCGCTATGCCTATGATGTTCGGGGACCATGACACTGTTGGGCTTGCAGCCCGTAGAGAGTACGGAGTAGCCCGTGGGGGGACTAAACCAGATTATAAAAGAGTCGCCACCCGGTATGAACTGGGAAAAAATTTAAGGCCGCACTCACCCTTCGCAAGGGAAGACCTCAAACCATTGGGTTCAGAATGGTCTCTTACTTATGCCAGTATAATGGACATGTTCACACAATGGTATGCAGTTCATGCAAGATAATTCAAATAAACACACAAATTTGCACACCCATAGACATTAATATAAATAAATGCAAATTAAATTAAGAAATACAATGTACGATAACAAGAATCATAATAATCAAAAGCAAGTAAAGCGTCAATAAATAAATAGCAAACAAAGAGGGGGGGTTAATTATGCATATATGAATGTTTCCCTTGTGGTACGTGGAGTTGTATCACAAGTACAGCCTGCACTACCGTCCATTCGGATCCGGCTATGGAATTTACGTCTGGGTTTCCATCCGATATACCACAAGAAATAATAACATACATAGTCCTCCATGCATTGTAAACGGACAAAAAAAATAGACCCATGCATATGCGGATAATCACCAACATGAACAAATAGAATAAAGACAAAATAATAAAACAACGGTAATTAGGTAAAAAGATAAATGATAAAATAAATGTGATAAATAAAAAGATAGATAATAGAATAAATGCGAGATAATAAAATAAAGATAAATAATAAAATAAATAAGGAATAATAAAATAAAGATAAATAATAAAATAAATGCGAAATAATAAAATAAAGGTAAATAATAAAATAAATGCGAAATAATAAAATAAAGATAAATAATAAAATAAATGGGAAATAATAAAGTGATGATGAAAGAGGATAAGTAAATAAATAAATAAATAATGAAATGCCAACGAAGAAAAATAATGTGACCAGAAATTTGGCCGTCTTTAATGTAGGACTTCGCATACCCGGCTGGACGTATTTCACGTCCCGCCAGGCATGCCGTGTCAAGAACTATAAAAATAAATAGGGTGCCCTCAGGTCTTACCTTTTTAGTTGCTTTCTCGGAAGTGTGTTAGGCCGTCGCCGGAAGGATTGAAGCTGGTTCGCTGTTTACTATTTCTGCTTGCTATTTTTGCTATTTTTGGGCTGCTGTTTTTGCTATTTTTGGCTGCTGTTTTGGTGATTTTGGGCTGCTTTTTTTGGTGATTTCGGGGGATGTTTTGCTGCTGATTTTCGGTACTTGTAGGGCCTATTTTGTTGGTTGTTTTCTGTAATTAGCTGTTAGTTTGAGGACTGGTGTTCATGGTTTTTTGTTTTTCTTGGTGTTGGTTTGTTATTTCTGTTTTGGTTGGCCGACTTGGGTTGTGAAGGTTTGTTGTTGTTTTGTGTCTAGCCGTTTGTTGTTTGGCTTTGGTTTGGGTTTTGTTGTTTATTATTATTTCTTCTGGTTTTGGCCATTTCTTGCTTGGCTGGTGTGGTGTGTTTTGTTCAGTGTTTTTTGTTGTTTTGTGGTGTGTTGTTTTCGGTGGAAGAGAAAGAAGATGGTTAGGATTTTTGTTTGTTTTTGCCGTGAAAAGAGAGTCCAAGGTGTGTGTTTGCCATGTGTGTGTGAGCCTCTCTAGAGTTTGGTCAAGCCTCATTTTTATAATGACAAGGGATCTCCAAAGCATGGAAATAAATCAAGTAAATTTGGGAGGTACTTATTTTGGAAAGAATCTTATGAATTTTGGTGAGGAAGGGATTCACAATCTTGTTAAATTGGAAGGTGATTTGAGGGGATTTTAGCATGTGTTTTGCATGGGGTTTTATTTATTTGGGAAGCCTTAGGCGTGTATATGGGTTCATGGGCGTGTGGGCTTTATGTGGTTGGCGTGAATGGATTGTATGGGCTTTCATGGGTTGCAGGGATTTTGGGCCGAGGCTAAGGTTTGAAAAAGAAACTGACTGAGTGAATCTGATGCGGGCTAGTGAGTCTGAATCCAGTGAGGTGCTAACTTTGGAGGTTTTCTTTCCTTTCAGCATTCTTTTCCCGTGACTTCCGCAACTTTTCAGGTAGTGCCTCCATACGAGGCTCATCATTAGGCTTCATGCAAAAATGCAGCGCCTACACACCCCCCAACCAGCTTATTATTCGCCCCTAGTAATTTAAGAGAAATTTTTTTTAAAAAATAAATTCTTATCCAAGTTAATAATTATTTTTTTCTTTCTCCCAAGTATTCTTTGTAGTGAGCTTAGGATACTTGGGTTAGCAACACACATTATTAAATCTTCATATCATTTGTGAGTGCCCAAATTGTACTTTAAATCTTCTTATCTTATACATTTGTGTTAGTGAAATCTCTTGTTGAGTGGGTATATTCAAAAGGATAATTTGTATAAAGGTTGTGAATAAACCTAGGGACAAAACTCATTGTAAAGGTTCAAGAGTGAGTTATTGGAAAACTCTTGTGTAAAGGTTTGGAGTGAACCTATGGGACAAAAATCTTGGTTGCGAGTGAGCCACGAAAAACGTAGTCTTAAATTTTGAGAATCGTAGTGTATTGGGTGTGATGTCAAGATGGAAGTATCACTTCAGTCATATGAAGATGATGGTCACGTAGGATAAGGAACTGGTACTCTTGTATGTTGCAGCTATCGGGATAATATGTGTGGGACACAGAAACTGGACGACGCATGCTGTCCCGGGCTCGCGGCCCGGTCGGGAGTACGGAGTAGCCACGGGGGACTAAACCGGAGAATAATGGAGTCGCCACCCGGTGTGAACCGGGAAAATGAGATTTAAGGCCGCACTCACCCCTCGCAAGGGAAGACCTCAAACCGTTGGGTTCGGAATGGTCCCTTACTCATGTCACTTGTAATGAAAGGATTTATATAATAATTTAAACAAGCTGAAGTAACATTTATTTCTAAGGGTATCATGCTTCTAAATTCACATTTATAAGATAAAATATGCGCCTAAACATACATGTATTTCACATATAAGATTGCATGCTTAGAAGTACATTAAATCAACAAACAGACAATTTCATTGGCATGTTGTATTCATGAAAACGCAAGCACATACTAACCACACAAGCACACATAAAGGCGAATCAACTGATGGTGAACATGTGATTTCATAGACATACCATAAACAAATAGTCATTATATTTCCATGCACAAACAAAAGGGTCGACTAAGTACATAATGCAAAAAGACGCTTAGGGATGCAATTAGGCATTAAAGTGAGCATGCTATGACATGGTGCAAAAGAAGATAGATATAGGCATAGACGCACATATGATGAAAATGACTCAATTTAGTGTGTTCGCGTTCGTGTAGCGTTCGTAAACGCGTTCGAACGGTAAACAGAAGGTTCGCGTTCGTATGGCGTTTGATAACGCGTTCGAACGAGACCAGACAGAAAACATGCGTTCGTGCGGCGTTCTGAAACGCGTTCGAACGGGGATCAACAGTGACCTCCAAAATGCAGTAAACAACACGACACATACATGGACGGATGAGTATATGACATGTAGTAAACAATAACGGATTAAGGGGCGCGGCAAATCACTGTAGCAAAGGTAGCTTTCAAGCATTTTCACCCCTCAAAGTGGAGGACCCTAATCTCACTTGATAAGCCCATGCGCAATGCAATACGATGTTTGAATTTTAAAAAAGACGTTATGAAGCGAATAACTAAATAAAAGAGGCGCGACAAAGTATTGCCGTAAAGGTGGCCTTTTAGGCTCTTTGTCTCTCAAAGAGAGGACCTTTAGACCAACATACTAAGCCCATGCGCAATGTGATATGATGCATGGTCATGTAAGAAGACGTCATACTAAACAACAAAATAAAGGGGGGGCGGCGAAGTACTGCCGTAAAGGTGGCCTTTTGGGGCTCTTTGTTCTCAAAGAAAAGACCTTTAGACCAACAACACTAGCCCATGCGCGTCACATCACAATACATGAAATAAAGACAATAAAAGTGTAGGACTTCGTATGCCCAATTGAACGTACATTCAACCCAAACACACTTCGTCCGGCGCGGCGAAGTAGTGTCACAAAGGTGGCCTTTTAGGCTCTTCGTCTCTCAAAGAGGGGACCTTTGGACTAACTCACTAAGCCCATGCGCTCAATCGCATCATACATACAAAAATAAAGACAATCATATCAAACTTAGTATGTCCGATTGAACATATTTTGCATTCAACCGAACACACATCAACCGGCGCGGCAAAGCATCGTGGTAAAGGGCTTTAACCCTTCCAAATAGGGAACCTTTAATCCGACTTACTAAGCCCATGCGCTCGATCGCATCACAACATAAATAAATAACATGCGGAAATTAAAAGACGGAATAATAAAGTGAGAATAATCAAAATAACATAAAGCGAAATATACGCCATTTACTCAAGTGGTACGTGGAGTTGTATCCCAAGTACAGACCACACTACCGTCCATTCGGAATCGGCTACGGAATTTACGTATGGATTTCCATCCTATATACCACGAGAGACGACGTATTTTCCGTTTTAATCAATGGGAACAACACACATCACATGCAAACAATATTCAATAAATAATTTAAAACACAATTACAAGAATCAATAAAAATCGAATAAATAATAAAAAGAAAACAAGTGTGAAAGGTACCCTCAGGTCTAACCTTTTAAGTCGTCTTCCGGACTCGCGTTTGCAACCGTCGGAAGGGCTATCACTCCGCAATTTTTCTGGTTCACTTGTTTAGCGTCTTAACTTGTTGTTCCACTGTTTTCCCCGCTATTTTCACTCCGTTTTGCTGCTATTTCCTCGCGGTTTTCTGGTCACTGTTCAGGTGTGTTTGTTCACTGTTTGGGGGCTGTTTTATGTGTTTTTGGAGGGTAAAGGGCTGCTGTTTTGGAAGGGTTTCGGGAGCAGTTTCCGGTCACTGTTTTGAGCAGTTTGCTGGCTGTTTTGGTGAGGGATAAGGGGCTGATTTGGTGCAATTTCAGGGGTGTAATGGGGCTGGTTTCAGGCGTTAAGATTGGCTGGTTTCAGGGGCAGTAACATGGGTTAATGGAAGGATGGTTAGGCGTGAGGTTGCTGAGTGTTTAGGGGGTTTTTAGGCGTGTTTGAAGGGTCAGTTTAGGGTCTCTTATATACTGCGTGGGGTTTGAGCGTGGCTAATTCACGGCTATTGCATGGGATGTTTGCATGGGCTGCTACTTTGGTTTTTGTCAAGGGCGTGGCTTATTGCATGGGCTGTTGGCGTGAATGAGTGGCTTACATGAGAGGGGACTCTTGATGTGTGGATCCGTGAGGGTTAAGGGTTGTTGAAGGTGGCTAAGCGTGAATGTGGCGTGGATTGAAGCAATTTTTGTGAAGGCAAAGGGGTTGTTGGCGTGGCCTGTGTGGCGAGATGAGAGGTGTGGGTGATTAAGGTTATGGTGCGTGATTATTGTGCTGAGTGATGAAGGGTTTATTTGCTTTGTGTTTTTTTTGGTCACTGCCGTTTGTGGTGAGAGTCCCCCTAGGGTTGCAATTAGTGTGTGTTATATAGTTGTCCATAAGGGTTTGCATGGATAGGGATTTGTAATATCTAATTAGTGTCACAAAAGGAAAATATATATTTGATTGGGGGACAAATTTAGGCTAATTTAGGAATGTAGAATATTTAGTTTGTGTTGATTAGGCATACAATATTTTAAGTTAGGAATAATATATTTTTAATTAGGAATAATATTTGTTGATTGATTTTAATTAGGCATGCAATTTCTTTAATTTGGGTAAGTATTTTTATTATTTTGGTAGGTGATTATTTAGATTTTATTTGTTTTATTTAATTTGGTATATACTTAATTAATTTTAATTTGTTTATTTGATTTGAATTGGAATTAATTTAATTAGAATTTAATTTAATTAATTTAATTGGTTTGTGATTTTTAGATTTAACATTTAATTTAATTAGTTATTTAATTTCAATTTAGTTTACATTTGTGAGTTAATTAATTTTAATTTGTGAATTTAATTGGTTTTAATTTACTTTATTTAATTTAAATTTAATTTGTGACATATATTTTAAATGTGTAATTATTATTGGTTTGTGACATACATTAATTATTTCTTTGGATGTGATTTAATGGGCTTGGGCTAAGGTTTAGTTTTAAAACGGAGATCCAACAGCGAACCCGAAGCTAAACACGTGAACTAAATCCGACAAAACCGTCAATTCTTGACTCTTTCCTTCCGACGTCCGTTTCCCGCGATTTCCGCGACTTAAAAGATAGTGCCTCCAAATGAGGCTCATCATCGGGTTTCACATGCAAAAATGCAATGCCTACAATATGACTAAGTCATGTTTATTCGATTATAGAGACTAGTTACCAGAGATCCGATATATGATTCGTACGGGGCAGACACAATTCCAGCCCCAGGCCTAGCATGTGACATCCGATACTTGATCGCAATACGCAATACGCAATACTACGTATACTACGCCTGATACATATTACATATTCCTTTAAGAATATTTCTGGAGAATTGGGTAGGCACGGTGCTTTGCTAGAAGCCAACCATGTCTTGTAAATCGGTAAAAACGTAGTACTAGGTACGTACGTGTTCAGATAGTCCGACGACCGGATTTACTGCCAACATATCCAGGGATCTCATGGGTCGCTTCTCGAAGATTCGCCGATGATGTATGACTCGGACATAATTAATCTGGGATTAATTATAAGAGAGAGAAAATTAATCTAAGATTAATTACGGAGAATTTTATCTGGGATAAAATTCAATTAAAAGAGAGAGAACGATTAATTTGGAATTAATCGATAAAATAATATATTCGATATATTGTACGAAATTAGATTTCGACGCGGAATTAAAATTAGATTTTAATTCGGGCGAACGAGTTAATTTAGAATTAATTCGCTAGCGATATGAATAGTAATTTTGCTAGGCATAATTATTTAATTAAATTTTATTTAATTACGTCGCAACGGAAAATTCGTTAATTCGAAATTAGCGAACCCGAGCCCGGGATGTGTTGCGGGCCCACTCACATTTTGAATCAAGTGGGGCCCACAAGTCACATCACACGTCACATCATTAGTCACTCAAATGATGGAAGTCTTGTCACCTTTTTGGTGATTGACATATTGACACTTTTGATTGATGTGAGTTGTTGAAGGCTTTAATGCTTTGTACCATTTTTGGAAAGTGGAATATGGTATTTGATTTTTGAAATCAAAACAACACATTAAAACTATATCTTCTCTCCCTCTCCCTCACGGCAATGGTGCCATTTTTCTCTCAAAATTCTCTCCTTGGCCGAGAGTTAAAAGGAATAAATGGAAGATTTGTTGCAAATTTTTCATGGTGCTAGCACACTTAAAGGAGTCTTACAAAGGTGATAGAGAAACCCATCTATGAGCTTGGAATCAACAACAAAGCTTGGAGCTTGGATTAAAGATCACACCAAGGGCTTGGCCAAATCATCCATGTAAGAAAAGTTTTGTGTTCATCGCATCCAAAAGCCGATCAAAGTGAGTATTTCCGCTACTTTACTTTGTTGTATTCGCACATTTCATTTGCTTAATTGATCTTGGTTTGACCTAGAAAACCAAACAATGGTATCAGAGCGGTTATTAAGTATGAAATTGAATTTAGGGTAAAATTGATTTGAGCATGATTTGATAAAATTGATTGTTTGAGTATGCTTGAATGATGATAACTTAGAGTTATGCATGATCAATTTGATGAAAATTGAATTGGATTATTTTTCCCCAAAAATTTGGCTTGGCCGAATTGACGATATGCCCTAAAGTCTTGGTAATTTTATTTTTTGATCATTGGATGAGTTGAAAGACATGGGATAAATTGATTTATGATTTAATTGGATTGAAATCGAAATTGGATTTAAAAATCCCTACAATTGCCGTAACATCAAAAGCATGGAAATGAATTGATTTTGTTTCAATTGTGTTGGACATGAATTGAATATAATAAAACATGATTATTAGTGTAATTAGTATTTTGGAAATGTTAATTTGACTAATTAATTATGGATAATGCACTTTAATTGATTAAATGGGCTTGGTTGGGCCAAGTTTGGTTTAGGTTAATTGGTTGGATCCAATTGGGCCTAAAACCATTTCCATAAAGTCCAAATTGATTTTTGGCAAATGGTGATTCCTTATTGGGCTTTGGTTGCCAAAGTCCATGCCTTATAAATTAATTGAAAGCCCATTGGACTTTAATTAAATTGACATTGGATGTTAATTGGGCTTTGAGACCCGTTAAGATTATATTTAGAATCTAAGTCGCAAAGGCTCATTAATAAAGTGTAATTATTTAATTTGGAATTAAATAAAGAATTAGTATTGAATACAAATTAAATTGGATTTAATATTGTAGTTTGATATAATTCAAGAATTCGTACTTTGAGTACTTATTCTTAAACGAGTTGGACTCGCACAAATCAAATCGTTGTTTGAACATTGGATGGTCATTAATTTCAGATTAATTAATTGGATTAGATTGATTGATAACATGCTATCTGTGAATACATGGATGTGAAGTATGAATAATGTATATCAGATGGATATTAGATGGGTGAGGGCAATTTTGGAAATTGTTGTAATAAATTTAGAATTTATTAAATTAGACCTGCGTGTCCAGCCTATTACCTCTTGATTCTTTGTATTTCTCTTCTCACATATTCCCCTCAATGTAAATGAGGTTTCTTTAGAAGTGTTATTCAATTGGGTAAAAGTAAGATTTGTGCTAGCGGGAGAGAGGAAATGGAGAGATTTGTTCTAGGAACAAAATGTTTTTAATATCCATCCGCATATCATTATTAATTTATTTATCGCGCCTTATTACGCTTTTAGAATGCATGTTTAAGAGTGTATGATGAGACCTAATCAAAGATAATTAATTGGTTGCCAATTACGCGAAAAACCCTCAACAAATATTAAGCGTTTTTCCTTCCATTGAATGATTCATCTCAAATCCAAGATTGGCACTGGTTTGTTGTCCAAAGTCAAGACCTTTGTCCATCGCGGATGTGTTTGAATCATGAAGGCTTTGTTCCATATCGCATGTCTTGTCCAAGTTGTGATTTGTTGGCCAAAGTCAAGATGACTTCTTGTCCATCGACATCGATTACGAAGCTTTCCAAGTCAATGGGTCCCGCTTAACTGGAATCATTAAGTTTGTTGTGCCAAAGCCAAGGCTTAGTTGATTCAGATGAAAAAGGTTAGGGAATATATTGGATATATTGGCATATATTGGATATATGTTTCGGATTTGGATGTCCACCTACTGGATCTAGGAATTGGATGAGATGCAATTGATCTTAGAGATCTGCCTAGTTAAATATCATACAGCTTGTTGGCCAAAGTCAAGGTTGTGTGTTATTTAACGGGATCCTAGCCCACTAGGAAACAAGGTTTCCCGAGTACTCAACAGAGGGTTAGAGGCTCGCCGAAAATTAGTGGGAGGCAAGTATTAAATTTGCAATTTCGTTTAGATACTTGCCAATATACGCTCATTTCAATTTTTCGTCATTAATTTAAATATATATTAGTTGGACTAATATTTAATTGTTGTTTTAATTAAACAGTTGGACTGTATTCAAACTACTTCAATTTATAGTTGATTATATAATTGGATTATAGTAATCAATATATTTGAATTTTAACCAATCAAATTATAGTTGATTATATAGTTAGACTATAGTAATCATTATAATTAATAGTACCTGAAATCGTTGTTTGGATAGTTGGACTATAGCAATTAAGATAACTGAAAGATTAGCGTTTAAAACATAATCCTAAGTGAAAATGTCTTTAAGCGGCTTTAAATTGGGAATAAATCCTCAGGATAGTCCTGGGAACTGAGAAGTTACTCTATTTGATATAGCGACCTCTTGGGCCTAAGCCCGGAGTTGAGCAAAAAATGGAGCATGAGTTTTGGAAGACTCATGGTGATGATAACTTTAGTGCTCAATCCTTTATGCTTACCGCAATGACTGTTTAATTCCGTCGTAAGTCCGTTGTTCCTCAGTAGCTCAGTGGTAGAGCGGTCGGCTGTTAACTGACTGGAAAGTATAAATTGCTGTTTAATCTTCAAAAGTCTATCTTTCAAAATTAAGGATTAGATCATTGTACCATGATGATGAAATTAAAGATCTTCATATATCTATTCTTAGATCTTAGAAGTATAAATTGCAAAAGAAGCTCTTTCACTCACGTATGTCAGAGGGTACATCTGTCGAGCACTAGGTGTCGCAGATGATTGCTGATTTCGATCAGCTAGGTTAGCTGGGCATTACCTACGTGGCCGAGACTACCAAAGATTTGATCTTATAGTCTCTACCCGAAAGCTGGGGCAGGTTCATTATGACCAAGAGTAAACTCTTGGAGAGTTGATGGCTATGCTCAAGGAGGCATAGCCAGAGCTTCTAAAAGGGGCAAAGGTAAAATCATCACAGTCTTCTAGGAAGACAAAAGACATATTCCAAGATGTCTGCCTAAACTGTGGCAAACGGGGTCACTGGATGCGTGACTGCCGTATGGAAAAGGCAGACATGAAGGAAGTGAAGGCGGGGCAAGGCTCCGGCTTCAAGTTTGTTTGTCATAAACATATTCACTATTGGTTTCAAAATTGGATTTTTGATACTAAGTGTTGTACATAAATTTGTACTGATGTGCAGAATCTGCTGATAAACAGGATACTGACTTCAGTTGAGATCCACCTACGGGTTGGAAACAGGACGAGAGTCGCTGTTTTAACCGTAGATACCTAAGTTTAGGAACTACCCTTCAAGTGTGTACTTAAATTAGGAAACTGTTAAAATGTAACTAGTTTGACTAGAAACATTATCTCTATATCTAAGTTTAACCCGTTGAGGGTATACGTTTATATTCTAGAACACTAAAGTATTTTATTTTATAAAGATGATATTGAGATAAACTCATTAGATGTGAATAATAGTATTTATATTTAGAATATAAATTAATCTCATATATATAGCATGACAAACAAATAGCTCAAACTGATTTAATCAGATGAGACTTATAAGTGGCATTTTGTCTGGGACACATTAACAAGACTCGTATATCCACACTTTCGAAGAGTGGGTACTAGGATGGATTTGATTCTAATAAATGATGTCTACGAATCTAGTTTATTAGGCAAAGTGCCTAAAAACACCTTTTACTTGGTAAAAGTACAGTGCCACCGATCTGTTAGCCCTCGTTCATAGTGATGTAAGTGGGCCCATATCTAGCTAGGCTAGAGGTGGATATGAACACTTCGTAACCTTTATGGATGTGGCATCGCGTTATGGTTATGTGTTTCTTTTGAAACACGAATCAAAAACTTTTGATAAATTCAAAGAGTTTCGACACGAAGTATAAAAATAGATCGGCAAGAGTATTAAAACATCACGATTAGACCATGGTGGAAAATACTTAAGCAATAAATTTCTCGATTATTTGAAAGAGTATAGTATTCTTTCACAGTGGACTCCTCCCAGAACACCTCAATTGAGCGGAGTGTCCAAACGGAGAAACCGAATTTTGTTGGACATGATAAGGTTAATTATGAGTCGCTCTGAGCTACCATTTTCCTTCTAGGGATACCCATTTAACAGTGCAATACTTATTTTGAATAAGGTTCCATAAAAATCTGTTAGACATATTTCATATTAGATATGAACAGGAAAGAAACCAGGTTTTCTCATTCCTGAAGATTTGGGAATGCTAGGCATATGTTTGGATGATACCAAACTAGAACCCAAATTGGATAAGTGCCTAATTTGTAGGTTGCCCAAGGGTAACCAAATTATAGTACTTATACAACTCATAAGAGAACAATTTAATTGTTGTTCCATGCGGTTTTCCTAAGAGGAATACCTATATGCAGTGGTAAGTGGGAGGAAAGTAAAACTCGATGAAAATCAGAGTAATACTATTCCAGGCACCGATTCCTTAATGGAACACAAACAGTTCATCAGGGATGAAACTGTACCATAATCTTCGAATACACAAGAACCACGTAAGTCGGAGAGAGTCAGAAAACAACCTAGGAGGTATAGGTTTCTGATCTCACCTCATGTAGATGTCAATCTTATTGAGGAATATGAACTGGCTACGTATGAGGAAATGATACAAGGTATCGACTCCCTATTATGGCAAAGTGCCATGATGTCCGAAATGGATTCCATGTATACCAACCAAGTTTAGATACTGATTGATGTACCAGAAGGCATTGTGCCTATTGCTACTATATGAGTCTTCAAGGAAGACAAACATGTATGGCAATATACCAACGTACTAAGCTAGGTTTGTAGCGAAAAGGTATCGTTATCAACATTGTGTTGATTAGGACGAAACCTTTTACTCGTTGCCATGATTAAATCCATTTGGATAATGCTTGCTAATGCTGCATGTTTCATTTATGAAATATGGCAGCTGAACGTCAAAATCGCTTTCCTTAAACGGAAACCTTTTGGAGGATGTTTACAACATCCTGACGGTTTTGTCGTACCAAAATATGCAAACAAGGTTTGCAAGTTAAATTGATCCATTTATGGATTGAAGCAAGCATTGCGCTCTTGGAACTAGCGTTTTGATGTAATCATAATGGTATATGATTTAATTCAAAACGAAAATGATTCTTGTGTATATAAGGAGGTTAGTGGGAGCGCACTGACAGTGATTGTCCTATATAATGATGGCATATCATTTATTGGAAATGACATTCCCATAATAAAAATCGGTGAAAACTTGGCTTTCATGAAAAATTCTCCGTAAGATACTTGGGAGAGACAACCTTTATTCTAGGAATAAGGATCTACTGTGTTAGATCTAAAGGTTGTTGGCACTCTCTGAGAACTCGTACATTGAAACATATGTACGCGACCTGTTGTCTCATATGCTTTGAGTATATGGAGTCACAATTAGGTCAATCAAAGTGATAGTCACTGGATTGATGTTAGGAACATCCTTACGTATCTTAGATGATCTAATGATGCTTTCTTAATCTATGAAGTAGGAGAACTTGAAGTGACTGGGTTCACCGTTGCAAGTTTCCAAACCGACAATAACACTATAAGTCGTAATAAATGTACTATATAGTTTGAATAACGGAACAGTGAGCTGGAAATCTTCCAAGCAAGAAACTGTTGCCGTATAAACAACAAAAGTGGAATATTGCTGCAGCTGAGGCAGCAATAGAAGCGATTTGGATCTATAATAATCCTAATCAGATTAGGTGTAGTTCTGTTAGCAGCTGAGCTAGGCTACATCACAGGCTAAGGAATTAATGGTCTCATCAACTGTCCAAGTATATACTTCAACTATTCATCTGATTCGTTCGGATCATACATCATGGTGATGTGATGATCGAATAAATCGCATCAGATGATAATTTTGTAAATCCGCTGACGAAATCTGTTTCCAACAGAAATTTAAGCGACCCGTACATAGTTCAAGTGTAGGACACTTGAGTGATTGGCTATAGGCCAAGTGGGAGATTGTTGGACAATTATGACCCATAACATCACTATTTGTACATAACATGGTGTTGTTGTATAAATTAACTATGTGACAAAGGAAATTGATCTTTTATCATTTGTAATTGGATTACCGGGATATATAAATGATAAAAGTCCATATGATTAGTTCCGGATTAATAAGATATGAGACAATATTAATCCACTAAGGTTTAATCATTAAAATATCCCTAGTCGTAGTATTATCGAGATTGGACATCGATAATGCGGAATAGACTAGTATTGAACTTGTGCGTGTTATGGGAGCATAACATCATAGTTCTCATATATTTGGGTATTGGATACTCATGCAAGTGTAATAGGAGGTTGTGTTTACCGATAGTACGGAAACAGCTTCGCTCTAGATAGACCCCTCGGAATTCCATTGGTAGTATGACTATGTGTCTATGGAAGTTAGAATCAGGGTAGGTGTATTTGGTCTTAACCTGAGACTTGCATCGCTAATACTTGCGACAATCAATATACTTTGGTTTTGGTCATCCAGGGCTTTAACATGTTATGTGTACGCCTCTTCTGGGTATATTGAGAATCGTAGTGTATTGGGTGTGATGTCAAGATGGAAGTATCACTTCAGTCATATGAAGATGATGGTCACGTAGGATAAGGAACTGGTACTCTTGTATGCTGCAGCTATCGGGATAATATGACTAGGTCGTGTTTATCCGATTATAGAGACTAGTTACCAGAGATCCGATATATGCTTCGTACGGGGCAGACACAATTCCAGCCCCAGGCCTAGCATGTGACATCCGATATTGGATCGCAATACGCAATACTACTATATACTACGCCTGATAAAGATTACATATTCCTTTAAGAATATTTTTGGAGAATTGGGTAGGCACGGTGCTTTGCTAGAAGCCAACCATGTCTTGTAAATAGGTAAAAACGTAGTACTAGGTACGTACGTGTTCGGATAGTCCGACGACCGGATTTACTGCCATATATCCAGGGATCTCATGGGTCGCTTCTCAAAGATTCACCGATGATGTCTGACTAGAACATAATTAATCTGGGATTAATTATAAAAGAGAGAAAGTTAATCTAGGATTAATTGCGGAGATTTTATCTGGGATAAAATTCAATTAAAAGAGAGAACGATTAATTTGGAATTAATCGATAAAATAATATATTCGATATATTGTACGGAATTAGATTTCGACGCGAACGAGTTAATTTAGAATTAATTCGCTAGTGACGTGAATAGTAATTTTGCTAGGCATAATTATTTAATTAAATTTTATTTAATTACGTCGCAACAGAAAATTCGTTAATTCGAAATTAGCGAACCCGAGCCCGGGATGTGTTGCGGGCCCACTCGCATTTTGAATCAAGTGGGGCCCACAAGTCACATCACGTGTCACATAATTAGTACTCAAGTGGTGGAAGTCTTGTCACCTTTTTTGTGATTGACATCTTGACACTTTTGATTGATGTGAGTTGTTGAAGGCTTTAATGCCTTGTACCATTTTTGGAAAGTGGAATATGGTATTTGATTTTTGAAATCAAAACACACATTACAACTTCATCTTCTCTCCCTCTCCTCTCACGGCAATGGTGCCATTTTTCTCTCAAAATTCTCTCATTGGCCGAGAGTTAAAAGGAGTAAATGAAAGATTTGTTGCAAATTTTTCATAGTGCTAGCACACTTAAATGAGTCTTAAAAAGGTGATAGGGAAACCCATCTATGAGCTTGGAATCAACAACAAAGCTTGGAGCTTGGATTGAAGATCACACCAAGGGCTTGGCCGAATCATCCATGGAAGAAAAGTTTTGTGTTCATCGCATCCAAAAGCCGATCAAAGTGAGTATTTCCGCTACTTTACTTTGTTGTATTCACACATTTCATTTGCTTAATTGATATTGGTTTGACCTAGAAAACCAAACAGGGCCTTGATTAATTAAATAAAATTCAGCCCATTAACATAAATAAAAGACAAACTAATAAAAATTCCAAATACATAAATGTAGCTCACTCCTTGAACGATCCATATACTAATGTAGCCCATGTACTTGGAAGCCTAACAATAATGTAAGAAGTAGTCCACAAGTCAAAATGAATGCATATGAAGCCTAATTGACTTCAAGATGAATGTACATGAGCTATAGTTAGTGTGAATCCTAAGAAGAAATCACTACTTGAATCACACCATCCCTCTCTCTTCAAGAAGTTTCATCCTTGAATCTAAATCATTTCCCATAACTTGAGAAGGATTCACCCACAAATCATTAAAATCCAATCTATCAACACCACAGACCTCTTTATGAACATAATATCCTAACGGATGGCATGATCCCATCGATCTACTCTGAACGATGAAATCAATGTGATCACCATCAAGCTCACGTGCAACAATATCCATAGATGGCAATGTTAGTGTTAGCTCATGTGGTAATAAAGATAAGAAGTCATTATATGAAAAACCTGCGAAATAAAAAAACATCATGAGTTAGAAAAATTGTCTCTCCTCTTCTCATTTCCTTTCACAAGCTCTATTTTTTTCCTTTTCCTTCACATAAACCATTAGACGCTCCTCCGAATCGCCTTTATTACTCACGACCAATGAATGCCTACTTAAAGAAGTCACAGCCAATGCATGCCCACTCAAAGAACTCATGACCTACTTACTATTTCTCACACCATCTACGGCCTCAACTCCTCCAAGCTCACTCATAAAAATTTCATTCTCACCACTTATGGCCTCACTATTCCTTTTGTTGTTGCATACTCTCTTCGATACCAACAACTTTGTCAACCCCTTTCATCTCCTCATATTCTGCCATGCACTCTTTCCTTTTATATTCGACCAACTCCACTCTCTCTTCATACTCCCTTTGTAACTCATAATATTACTCATAATATCTCCCAATGTATTATGCCAAGTTTCTTTTAGTTCAACCTTCTTAATTGGCCTATGTTGATACCTACTATCATGATGTATTCTTTCCATCGTCCTTTGCAACCTATCAAGCTCTTTACCCATGTCATGCAATCTCCTCAAACACTCATAATAGGTCATCATTGCGAACTCAAAGACTCAAAACAAGAAATCAAGAAGAAAAACTCAACAAAGAATTGCAAGACGCAAGACACAATAAATGAACAAGTCTCTAGAAACACTCAACCAAGATTCAAACAAGACTCAAGAAACAATGATATAAGGAAACAAGAATCAGGAATAACAATAAAGGAAGAACAAGACTTAAGAATGACAAGAGGATAAGAACACCCAAATCAGTTGTAAATTCAAGTAATTTATATGAATTTTAATACAGATCCAACCTTTTTGATAAAGGAATACTAAAATTCAATCAAGAACCCTAGAACACTCAATAACACATGGTAAATCTGATCATAAATCTTTATTTTCTTGAAATTATTTAACTTTATTTTTCACTTTATTGATCTACCAAAAAACATTATTGTAACTAACTAACTAACACAACTAACCAAAACAAACATTTAAAATTTGTCCAAGATACCCAAATACGCCTCTGTTGACACTTAACTACCAAACTTGCACTCGAAACCTTCCTTCATCCCTAGGGAACCAAACAAACTAAACTAACCTTCTTCTTATCCCTTAATTCATGACCAAACCAACCTTATTCAACAAGGAATCAATTTATTTCCCTTATCCACAAAGATACTTGCACACCAAGTTTACCATAAACACTTAGGAAAACTTAACCTAACGAGAACCACAAATGTAATTCACAATTTCATATTTGAATTTAAGAGTGACCATGCGTAAATTACAAGATTTAAGCAAAAATCAAGACTTGATTTAAAGAGTCATCAAGATTATGCAAGATTCAAGTATATATGATCAAGAATTAAACAAGATTAACTTATGAGCGATTATATCTTTAAATAGATGTCTTGTATAATCAAGTCTTATGAGCGATTTACGTATCACTCTTAAATGTTCATACTCATGGGATTATCAATAACTAGAGCATTCATTAATCTAGATAAGAACAATATGATATTATTATTGCCCATTTGTGGGGTAGTTGATCTCATACACTACTAGTATGGTCTATATGTTTGGTATAAAAAGTACACCAATGCTTGTGGTGGTTAACAAATACATTGAATTGATCATAAGGAGTTTCCATAAGGAGCTGATTTATCCTATGTTTCTATGAAATACTCAAGGTAACAATGTATGAGCTAATCCTAAGACTTGAGATCTTCACCAATTTTATGTAGGAGTTATGTAACTTTAACACTGATCTAAGTCATCCTTAAAGGATTGCCAATAAAAGAGTGGTTGAGTTTCATGATGTGCATATGAAGATTATGAAAGACACGATAGATGATCGTCAAACTCGGGATAAATTTATGTTTAGTTGAGATATGAGATGGTGCAAATCTATGGTCATGGCAGAAGATTTCTGATTAGGGAATTATTATATTGTATATTTTCATGTTTATGATCATCACTAAGCCATTGAATATTAGAGTAAACACAATATATACTATAGGTCATATGGTGGGATATTTGATTGGATGAAAGATCACATCATATGAAAGTCGTTTATGAAAAGATTATGTTCTTTCTTATTCGGGGATCATGATACACTACTAGATTTCATTCATTGGAGGATAGATTTTATGGATTATATCTATCACGACCAATGCCATGTTTGGCTTAAGAATATACTAAATAGATCACACACTTAGGGGTGAAATCAAGCCGAGTAGTGCTTCGCTTGGCTTGACTCTATAAGTATTTATATGAGATCAAGCTCAGCTCGAGCTCAAATCAAACACTTAGGGGTGAAATCAAGCCGAGTAGTGCTTCGCTTGGCTTGACTCTATAAGTATTTATATGAGATCAAGCTCAGCTCGAGCTCAAATCAAACTTTATATGTGTTGTTCAAACACAACTAGTTAAGAAAATATTAGGCTCAAGCTTGGCTCAAATTCAATTATTAAACAATTCTGCTCGGCTCGGTTCAATTCGATTAAATTAAAAAAAATTATTTTTTATTTTTTATTTACTTTATCATACTTTAAATAATTTCCCTACAATTTCAAATATTATTGTGCGTGTGTATATAAATCGACTCGATTTGTCAATACTATCCAAGTCGAGTAGTGTTCATGAGTATAAAATGAGTAGCTCTTGGGCTTTGGACTTTCCAGTGTTTCTCTTCATCTTCTTTCCAAATTTGGAAACTTTGGCAACATTTGCCTGCCCATTGGGCTTGTGGTCGTCCATCAGTATGGAATCATAAAAGGTGAGCTCATTAAGCAACTGTGTATGAGTAAAAGACAACTTGTTCATAATATAGTGGCTCTTAAACTGCAGGAAACTCTTCGAAAGAGTTTCCATAATCATGGTCACCTAGCTGCATTCGTCAATATGATCTCCATGGGTTTCAGCCGTTTTGAATTAAGTCATCATCCTTAAGACATGCTCTCGAATGGATGAGGTCATCACGAAGCATAGGGCTTCATGAAGTTGCGGCCCAGAAAGCTGCCCGAACATGCCTTATAACGACTTCGGCATCTGTGATTTTGTACTATCATTTCGTGCTGTGTAACAAGAACCTTAGACATCTCTGCTCGCAAGTAGCAGAAGACATTCTAATTAGTCGCGACCTATTTTTGGTTTGTGCCGCAAGATATATTGTCATATATCCATCTTCCAGTCAATATTTTAAATTTTAAGGTTTCTACTTTAAAATATCTAATATATTATTACACTAGTATCTACTTGTTTAGGTTATGCACATTTAAAGACATAACCTAACCTATACTAATGAAGTATTATAGATCTTTTCAATTTTAAAATTTAAAATTTAAAATTCTTTTCACTAATCTTATTAGTCAAAAACTAAAATCACTTAATTAACTATCTTATTAAGTAGTCTTAGTGAGCTATCCAATTTTAACTCATTAAAATTTTTAATTCACTATTAAGGTTTAAAAATTTAAAATTTGGAAATTTATAATTAAGACAATTCTTAATTAAACTATTTAATTAAGGTATAAATGTCTTATATTACTTTTCAACGGTACGTGGAAATGTATCATGAGTGCATACCATACTACTGTCCATTCGGATTCGACTATAGAATTTATGTCCGATTTTCATCTAATATACCATAGAAAAAATAACTAACAGTCACTTATCATTACCTATTTCCATATTTTTCAAGTTTTAAACTATTAAAACAATTTAAACATTTTAAATTATTTTGTGCATATTTTTAATCTATTTTAAACTATTTAAATCTCATAAATATTTATGACTAAATTAAGTGTACATGCATTTATAAGTCCTTGTGCGGTACTAGTTCTTCTAGTTCTTAAGAAAGATGGGTCATACTAGTTATTCTTGAACCCATTGTGTAAGACCTTTCTATCAAACTGCCATGGCCTGCCCAAAAGAATATGTCCTGCATGCATTAGTATCACATCACATAGGACATCATCCATGTATGGCCCAATGGTAAAGCTCTATAATACCCGCTTAGTCACCTTTATTTCGCCACAATCATTTAACCACTGCAACTTGTAAGGCTTGGGATGCTTCAAGAAATCTAATCCCAACATCTCAACTAAAGTCGTACTTGCGACATTAGCAAAACTGTCCCCGTCAATGTGTTAGGGTTGGTGCTTAGAGTGTCAATCCAGATCGTATTTATGTCCGATTCATAAATACGAGCAATTCTATTTTCCATATTATTACTAATTTAATGGTAGCACCCTTGTCTTTTATACACTTATTCGATCTAATTACGATTAGATATCTGATTATGATTAGATCAAAACTAAATCTGATTTAGTGATACATGTATATTAGATAAAGACCTTAGGATTTACAATATAGTGGGCAGTTACAACGTAGTTTCTAATTGACATTGGGAAGCACACTATTAGATGTATATCCTTAAATAAAGTTCCTGGTCAAGATTTACTAATACAGGTCGGTTAGTAAAATCCACTGAGACCAGTACATGTCGTATATCGTGACTTGGTCCGATGGTTTATCCCAACAAACCATGAGTCTCGGGAGACTCGTATAGACATGTAGGTGTTTATTTGATAAATACTGAATGACTCACTGAAGATTTCCTAATAGATTGTACACCAACGTCAATAAGAATCTTCTCGAGTTGAGCGAGCATAGTGGTCATTCGACTTGATATACCACAGTGGGATATATAAGTTATCGTCCACACTTTCATGATCAGACCTCTGCCTGTTCGTTGGGTGTGGACTGATGCTCATGATATCCAATGCGTATCAAGATAGGATCCGTCAGTCCTGTGTACATGGCATAGGCATCCTCACGTGTTTACGATCTAGTAAATCCATGGCCTTGATATAACTTCGGAAATCAGTTCCGAGTGTTATTTAGAGATCGTAAATTGAAAGTCGACTATATTATACCGAACAGATTTGACGTTCTCATATATATCCCAGGCACAATATGGATAGCCTGTGACGGAGGGATTATACGTATGCAATGACCTCGACTTGCATAGTTTAGGGAGATTATCCGTGATCATCATAATCCATGAGTGAGTGGATTATGGAGACAAAATTGGATTTCGTGACGGATAAACCTAAATTTAGAGAGTCCCACAATATGAAGTGTACTCGTTGAGCACTTGGGCAACGCGATATGAATAATATAGATTATTCATAATACTTTATCGGATTAAGTGAGTTAATTCGAATCGTTTAATCTGTTAAAAGGTAACACATCCAATCGTAATTATTGTGTATTTGTATTTGATACATAATACGATTAGATACACATTAATTATTCGTCAAATGAGATTTTGACACATGCCATAAATATATGTATTTGTTATTTATTGTAAATAAAAATACATATATAATAATAATTATATTAATTTATTATTTGGATATTTAATTGTTAAACATTTGAATAATTAATTAATTAAATTTTTTCCATAAATATTATGAAATTTGTTTAATTATTATTGGAACATATGACATGATTCAATTATACTTTATTTGTGCTAATTTGATTGGTTATCATAAAGTTAATTATAATTTAATTTGATTAAATCACAAAAATGACCATAATGCCCCTAGAGTCGGTCACTTCCTTTTAAATTAAAAAAATTGTTTTTTTTTCTATTCTTCTTCCCCCTTGGCCGAGAGCCTCTCAAATAAAAGGTTTTCATTTTGCTTGATGATCTAAGTTGAAAAGTGAAGAAAAACTCAAGAAAAAGCTTAGGAATTTGGAGATTAAAAGGTAATATGTAGTCTTCTTAAGTTTGGAAATTTGATTTCTTGTTCTTGCGTTCTTAGAATTGTTCTAGGGTTTCTTTACTTGTTAAGAATTTGGTGCTTTTGATTTTGGTGGATGATTTGGAAGGATTTGATACATGTGTGAAGTGATTTGGGTAGTATTATTGTAATATTTGTCCAAATTGTTCATTAGATGACATGTTGCCATTCTAGAGTATTTTGACCACTCTTGTAACACCTAGAATTGTTCTTTGGTGCTTCATTTGTGGTGACTTTGGTTGGTGTTTTGATTAATCTTGAAAAATTGCATTTAAAGCATGAAAAATCATAATTTTTGGTTCTGGATCAGATCTGAATAAACTGGAAATTTTGTGATGCATTTGATGTCAAATGAATGTATTGGATGTGTTTTGGGAGTTGGAACAATTGCTGAAAAGTGTTTCGGAGTTGAAATAAACGAAAACGGCGAAAAATGGCATTACCGAGTGACTTTTGAGCCAATCGGGTGACGGCTATCCAAACAGTGAATTTGTCACTGTTCAGGTAGCCAATGAACTGCCCTAACACTATTGGGGCTGACCTGGGCAGTCTCCATAACTGTTGGGTGGTCAGTTCGGTCAAAAACGTTTTTTTACGTCATTTTGCCGAAAAATATTTTTCGTAAAAGTTTCGCGAAGTTTCTACCTTATTTATGTTGCTATTTGATATTGAATAAATAGGTTTAGGTGAAATATGAATAAATTATTCATATTAGATATAGAATAATTTATTCGGTAATTTGAAAAAGTTTTTAAAATTATGATTTCGCCCGAAACGCGCTTCTGCTGCGCCCTTCGCCCAAAACCCCAATAAAAATAGTATCAGAGCAGGTCTGATGCTTCATCCATTACATTATTCATGCTTGATATTTGATATTTAATCCAATTTTAATGTTCACACATGCATATAATCTATATATATTTATTGACTTTTCGGTTCTACGCTAACGGAAATGCGAAAGAAATTTAATGGTTAAATTGAGTTATGTTTTCTATAGGTAGAATTGAATTGTTTAGAAAATGATTTAGATTAAAATTCTGCATTTGATGTAGAGTATAGCTTCATGAGGAAAATCCCCGTTTAGAAATAAAGTTGTAAAATGACATGTATTGGATACATATTTCCTGGTCCGTCTTGTCAGTACGGTTTATGGGTATCTTTCTATAACTGCATCCGAGATCATGCCAAAGCTGTGAGGGTGTAGGTTATGGGATTTTATCCATGCCTGTTGTATATTGATACTAGACAAATTCAAGTGGAAATGGAAATCCTGAACGTGCCAAAACTGTCAGGACTACAGCGGTAGCTTGAGTTTGTCATTGACAAGTGAAGCCTTGATATGCCTCCTTGTGAACGTGCCAAAGCTGTCATGTCTCGAGATTCTTGACTGGCATTAAGAAAACACCTTTAGTATTTGTTTATCTTTTAATGACGTTTCTTCGCTTTTAGTGACTTTTAGAAGTCATGTGTCTGACACAGTTTGCTAATCAATCATTTGCAAATATTGTGAATAATTGAACCAAATTATAAAGCTAAAGAAATGAGATGTGTATAGAGAATATAAATTCTCACAATACGACAACTGTAGGTATTGGATACCAGATCTCCCGTCTAGTTATTTAAAATAATGTTTCATAACTGTTTTGATATTTGATATTAGAACTTCTGACTATTGGATAGTTACTTGTTCTGTATAAACAGTTGTTACATATTTTAATATGACTAGTTGTGTCATTAATGAAAAGATAAACAATAAGAAAATGTTCAGTTGAATAAATAACTTAGAACTGTGTTTTATGAGATTTTATCACGAAAGCATTAGATGCTTATTCCTTATGGTAAATGATGGTCTGATACGAGATCACACCATATATCCTTATCCATTTAATGAATATTGTATTCAGGATGTGATTAAATCTTATTTAACCAATTATCGTCATTGGACCACAAGATTTATTAGACTAATACATTGGATGTATGTAGTTTAATGAATTAGAAATTGCCTTGGATAGTTTTCTTCACTTCGTAACTTAGTTAATGATCTATCATGACTTAGTTACGTGTTTCTAATAGAGAACATGTTGAACGTCTTGAATGGTTCGAGAAATTTCAATATGTGATGAGTGGTATTTATATCACTATTTCCCACTCATTTAATCTAATATTTTGTATAGTTTCTTGAGTTTTGTGAATGTTTTGATGTGTTTTGTGTTATTTTGTAGATAAATAAAGTTTCAGGACATTCTGGAGGTGATTTGGAGTAAAACAGTGAAAAATGGCGAAAAAGGGCATTTTGGTAATTTCCAGCGTCGCGCCGCCCATACCTTTCGCGTCGCGACGCCCAGCATGCGCTGAATCTGCTAACGTGCGCCTGGTCAACTGATCAGAATTTGAGAAGTTTGACTTTGCTAAAATGCGCCGTGCCACGTGTCACCATCACATCCAATATGCTAACGTGCGCCGTGCCACGTGTCAACATCATATGCTGCCGACACTCAGACTTGACACGTGTCGCCTCGTCATCAGCCATGTCAGCGGTCAACGAGTCAACTTCGCCATGTGTCACGCCTCGTCATCAGCCACGTCACAAGGTCAACGAAGTCAACTTGCCACGTCAGCATCAGCCAATCATAGCGCGACACGTGTCGCCACGTGTCGCAATCCTATTGTGCCGACAATTGCAACACGCATCTACGCCACGTCAGCGCCACGTCATCACCATGTCATCATGACGTCATCAATGACGTCATCACAATAATTGAGTCTTAGTCGCCTTGCCACGTGTCACGTGAACAGTTAGCCGCCAGGCCACGTGTCGCCTTCTCAGCGTGCCACGTCTTACTATTCCAGCGTCGCGACGCTGACGTGGCGTCGCGACGCTGAAGACCAAATTTTCTATAAATACTGCGCGAATTTTCATTATTCCGTGTGCCTTTCTCTCTCTCATCTCTTTGATGAAGAGAGAGTTTCTCTCTCTAAAAATATTTTAATTTTATTTTTTATTTTTTTTAGTTTGTAATTTATTTTAATTACCATTTGTAATAATAGTAATTTAGTTTTTAGTTTTTACTTTTTACAGTTTTTACTAACCATGATGTTGTAACTTCCCTAGCGAGGGTGAAAGGTAATTCTTTTACTGTTACTATTTAGATTAATCTCCCTTAAAAATAATATATTAACTATTTAAAATATTGACTTAATAAGGGATACCGCTATATTGGTCGGTTGGTAATTTAATTTTAATCTGGTTTAAACTTGACTAATCAAGGATACCGCCAGACTGGTCGGTTGGTAAATTTATTTTTGGTTCCGCCTTAATGGCTGGTTGGACTTAATTTAACTTAATCAGGATACCGCCAGACTGGTCGGTTGGTAATATTATCACAAGTTTATATATTATTTTATGGGAGATATCTAAATTAGTAGTAGTAAAAGTAATTCCTTTTACCTTAGCATTTTATTTTATTGTAATTTACTTTTCAGCATTTTACTTTATGTCTTTTAATTTTATGTTTTTACTAGTCCTAGTTATGTGTTAGATTTCTAAGGTTGTGATGAATTTCAATATCACCGGTTTATAAGGGTTAGATTATAGTTGGGTATTATAAAGATTTATTTATTGAGTCTTAATCTTAATGCTTTTTATTAATTGGCCATTAATAAAATTGATTAGGTAAAATGAACTAGACATAGGGATTTTAAGTTTAAAACCTTAGACTCAATAACTCACGATCTTCCTTGAGGATAGATAACCCTTTAATAGATTTCCTTACAGGATAGGAATATACCTGTCGGGCGAGGGTAGCCATAATTGGAACTCAATCTTAATGAATCCAGATAATGTGGTTGACATAGGAATATGGTTCAATTGGGTTACACTGGATATTTGTGTCTGACCATCGACAGATGCTTTCGCATAATTTCGTGTTCCAGGTTAATAAATCAATGTTTTACCCATCTATATAATAATCACTTCATCTTTAAAATGGTATTGGAAGAAGCCACAACCCTAGATCTTTGTGTCTTTTGTTATTTTCCTTAGTATTTTCTTTTGTCTTTTTATTTATTTATTTATTTAGCAAAGTCTTTCAACCAAACAAACAAACAATCTCTCTCTTCTCCATTTAATTAGATATTTGTAAATAAATAGATTCAACAATTAATAACAACAGTAGGAATTAAGTCCTCGTGGGATCGATATTTTTATACTACTTGAACGATACGTGCGCTTGCGTTATACGTGTGTGTTTACGTCGGTCAATATGTCTATAATGAAACATATATAGAATATTTTGAATGGTTCAAAGATATTCTATTTGTAGTGTTGAAAACTATATCTTAGAAATTCATTGTGAGTCTTTGAATTGTTCGAAGATGTTTGATATTATCAAGCACATGAATTTAAGGCAATTAGTTCTAAAGTTATTTAATGAATGTGATTCTTACTCAATATTAAACTTCCACAATTCTATCTTGATGGAATTGGTTAGTGAGAGTAATTGAATCTTATATAATTTGATTTGTTGATATTGAGTGTTACCGAATTAATTTTCAATACTCTTGGGGATATGCTCCAGTAACACTAATTCATCTCTTTAATTTAGGTTCTATTCATTCCTACTGTTACGTATATGATATGTATAGTTGAAAATTCGAATCTTGAAAAGTTTGAGATTTGAAACTTTCTTTTGTATAATTGTTATATAATTGAAAGTACTTGCGCCTCGGAGGTACAAGTAAAGTTTATCATTTATTCTATTTAATAGAATATTGTATTCTATTTGATAGAATATCTTTTCTACGACCCACTTGGTGTGTTACATCAGATGTTGACGATTGTAGAAAAGATTTGACTTATTGAAGTCAAATATGAGAGTGATAAACTATAAATGGAACTACATAATTAATAAGATGAAAAGACCCTTAGTCAACTTCCATATAAGTTCAGTAGGATGTCAGAACCATTTACAAAAGTATTTGATACTTAATGATTCTGTTGTTTTCTTATCGAAGAAAATTATCCTACAACTTGTAGTGGGAGCGATATTTGATATCGATTTCGGAAATCATCATTGAACTATAGATCTAAGATTGTTCATAGCTTACTGTACGGGCCAAAATTGGGCCAGGGGTAAAATCGACTTTTACCACCAAAGCCAGTCGCAAGACCTGGAGCCCATAAGAAGATCCATGGGCCGCCTCACGAGCCTAAATTCATTAAAGACAGACAAACGGGCACCAGTTACAAAGATCAGGAAGTGGATCCGAATTCATTACCGTCATCATGAAGTCAACGGTTATGAAATCTAAAGGACCTGAAATTATTACATCACTGAAGAAGTCTCCACGGGCAGAAGATGAATCCTATAAAAGAGCAAGGCAAAGAATAAAGAGGGATCCATACACAACTCCTATCATCAGATAATATCCAACAGTCCGCCCTCACGGAAATTGATCAGTGGTTTAGGTATCCTAACACCTGAATCCTTTCGACTTAGATCCTCTCATACTTTGGCTAACTTGAGCGTCGGAGGGCCTACGGTTTCCATCACACCGGTGGGCAGTAACCACCTCTTTTGCTCTATTCTTATTTTGCAGGTTCGCTTGTGCCCCTCTACTCATTCTCAATTGTGGACCTCGACCGAAATCAGGATCTACAATTTGGCGCCCACCGTGGGGCCTACCAAGCGAATTTCGTAAAAGTAAGACACAGCAACACAGCAAATGGCCTCAAGCAATGAGCAAAACCCAAATCCCATGATGGCACAGCTTGCCATGCTCCAAGAACGGTTGCAAGCCCTAGAAGAAGAAAATCAAACGATGCGGAGTGCCAATGACAATCTACAGAGAAAGATGGAGCATATGTCATCCAATCCTCCGCATACTAATACTCTGAGCCAAACAAGCAATCTAGACGACCAGAGCAACCCAACAATCCCGCTTATGACAGAAGGTCCAAACAACAATCAACAGCTAATCTCGCAAGAACCGGTCTCTCTCATCGATCCAACCCAACATATTGCTACTTCTATCAGGAAGGAGATGATCGAATTCAAGGAAGCAATAATGTCGAGACTACCAGGGGTAAGGTTGCCAGTCAGGAAAAGTAGGGCCGGAGCGATTTCTGATACCCCATTTGCGGAGTCTATGTTGCTTTCGATTTTACCCCGAAAATTCAGCCCTCCGGAGATGAAGCCGTATGATGGATCTGCCGATCCAGACGACCATGTCGTACACTACAAATACAAGATGATGTCCACCGGCCTGTCCCCAAGTCAGTGCTGGAGGCTGGATGGAATGTGTAGATGCTTTGGCGAGACTCTGGCAGGACCTGCCCTTACTTGGTTCATCAACCTTCCCTACAGATCAATCGAGTCCTACCAAGAGCTAGCTGACAAGTTTGTGCAACACTTTGCAAGTTCATGCAAAATAGAAAAAACTTCGGACGACCTTAATTCTATACAGCAGGAAGGGGAGAGAATCTCTGGGGAGCTACGTTGCTCGATTCAACCGAGAGAGAATCACAGTTCCAGATCTCCACCAACCTACAGCAGTAGAAGCCTTCCGGAACGGACTACTCTATGACAGCGGACTCTACAAGAAATTGACGAAATTTCGATGCTACAACATGGAACAAGTAATGGCACGGGCCCAGGTAGAAAAAAGATGGGAAGAAGATAAAAGAAACAATGAAGGGCAGATGTTGCGAATACCCGAATTGACCGAAGGCCTGCTGCTCCCAGGCAGCACGATAGCAATATCCATTCTCAAAGGGAAAGGAGGAACCAACCAAGGGGTGAGCGGCGACCATACTACCCAAATGTCGACAGAAGACAAAGGCCACACAGGGACGAGCAACCAGCAAGCAAACCCAGGCTACCGGACTACAACTTTACGATTTCTCCAGGGGAACTGGTCACCGTGCTTAAGAAGATGGGGAATGAAGTAAAGTGGCCTCCGCGCAGCAGAGACAATTCGATGAAAAAAGACACCAGGAAGTGGTGTGAGTTCCACAGGGACTACGGTCACACGACAGCGGAGTGCGTAGCCTTGAGATTAGAGGTTTTGGAGTTACTAAACAAAGGCTTCCTCAGGGACTGCTAACAGATAAGGGAAAGGCAACCATGTCACGAAGGGAGGAAAAAACCAACCAGGGAGAAGATCCTGTCCTACCACCCCCTATAAATAACACAGTCAACGTTATTTCAGGAGGTTCGGGAATCAATGGAAAAACTTACTCGGCTGCCAAGCGACTACAAGGGCTCTGATCAATATGTTTCTCATACTGCAACGTCTGTAGAAAAAGCCTTCACAGAATTGACCTTGGAGTTCCCAGACGATGAAAATCTCACACCCTAAACCCGCACCATGATGCACTGGTCATTTCCTTGCAGGTGGCGAATTTCTTGGTCAAACGGGTGTTGATCGATACAGGTTCCTCGGCAAACGTAATTTTCGCAAGCGCCCTTGCCGACATGGGGACAGAGTTGGATAGAATCAATCGGCGGACGACAGTGTTGATCGGGTTCAGTGGGGAACAGAAGTTCACGATGGGAGAGAAATTTCACTTCCGGTATATGTTGCTGGAATCAACAAACTGACTACATTTCTAGTCATGGAATGCCCTTCCGCATACAACCTGATAATGGGGAGGCCCTGGATTCATGACATGAGAGCGGTTTCGTCAACCTACCATCAGGTGATGAAATTCCCTACTAAATGGGGGGTACAAGAAATCAGAGGCGACAGGTTGGCATCCAGGAGTTGTTACCAGACCACTCTGAAAGCGAAGGACGAGTCAGCATAGCAATTACAGGTTGAACCTCGAGTTTCGGAGCCGACATTACCGAACATAGAGAAGCTCGACGAGGTTCAGATACATCCACAGTATGAAGATCACAAGGCACTAATTGGCGCTGGACTAGATCCGAAATTCCGAGCCGACATCACAGAGTTTCTGAAGAGCCGACACGACAGTTTTGCATGGTCCCACAAAGATATGACAGGGATCGACCCAACGCTCATGACCCACGAATTGCATGTGGATCCAGAGTATGCCCCGGTTAGGCAGAAAAGACGAAATTTTGCCCCAGAACGGAACCGGATCATCGACGAAGAAGTCCAGAAGTTATTAGAGAATGGAGCTATAAAAGAAGTCCAATTTCCGGAGTGGCTCGCAAATGTCGTTGTGGTGAAGAAAAAAGACGGGAAATGGAGAGTTTGCATCGACTTCACAGATTTGAATAAGGCATGTCCAAAGGATTCATTTCCACTTCCACACATAGACTCTATGGTCGACGCGACGGCGGGACATGAGTTATTAAGTTTCATGGATGCATACTCAGGCTACAATCAGATCTTCATGCACCCGGGCGATCAAGAAAGACAGCCTTCGTAACCAACAAGGGAATTTTCTGTTATAAAGTCATGCCCTTTGGTCTAAAAAACGCAGGAGCAACATATCAAAGACTCGTCAAAGGAATAGCCTCGGCAGGGATTACTGGTGGAGAAGGCATAGCTAAGGTAACAGCACCACTTTCGATAAAATCTTGATACGACTTATTTCCACACTCTACTACCTTACTTTCACTTGATGATCCCTCGGTTTCACTTGATGATTCGACATATTTATCGATCTTGGCACCTAAGCTGCCTAAGGATTCACTACTCGACATATTCCAGACGACAAGCATTAAACAACTAAAACCTCTAAGTAGTCCACCTCCTAAAGATCAAAACCCACAAACATAAATTGAAAACTAATCACACAGACCAGGAGATCAAACAGCTTAACTTTCTAAGAACAGCTTGAGTATTCAATATGAATGTTTAAAGGAATGAAGAACAAGAAGAAGATTTCGAAGAATACCTCGAGAACTCTTGAGAGCACACCTTTTACTCGACTTCCAGATGAGGCGAAATGAAACAACCAAGGTTCCTTTATACATGCTACCTAAAAATCTGGCGCCAAGATTCCCGCCCAAATGGACGCCTCATAACTCGCATTAGGTCTTGCAGCATCAGATGACACGTGTGCAAAGCCAGAACCATTTTCAAAACGGGAATCGTCGAATGGAATATCAGTGCCATCAAACATTTCAACAAACTCGACAGTGTATCTCCTCGATATTTGGCACGACGCCCAATGAAATTTAAGAACCATGAATAGCGAACACTCATACGACAAGTCGAGTAATATTATTCCTGAAACGGTTCAGTCGACCAGGGGACATCCCCCACATGATTCACGCAGTCCAAGAATCATGGAGTATTCTCGACTCATACGACAAGTCGAGTAATATTATTCCTGAATCATCACCTGGTTCAGTCGACCAGGTGACATCCCCCACATGATTCACGCAATCATGGAATCATGGAGTATTCTCGACTCATACGACAAGTCGAGTAATATTATTCCTGAACCACCACTTGGTTCAGTGGACCAGGGGACATCCCCCTCATGATTCATGCAATCATGGAATCATGGAATATTATCGACTCGTACGACATGTCGAGTAATTCCTGAACCACCACCTGGTTCAGTCGACCAGGGGACATCCCCCACATGATTCACGCAGTCTAAGAATCATTGAGTATTCTCGACTCATACGACAAGTCGAGTAATATTATTCCTGAACCATCACCTGGTTCAGTCGACCAGGGGACATCCCCCACATGATTCACGCAGTCTAAAAATCATGAAGTATTCTCGACTCATACGACAAGTCGAGTAATATTATTCTTGAACCATCACCTGGTTCAGTCGACCAGGGGACATCCCTCACATGATTCACGCAGTCTAAGAATCATGAAGTATTCCCGACTCATACGACAAGTCGAGTAATATTATTCCTGAACCATCACCTGGTACAGTCGACCAGGGGACATCCCCCACATGATTCACGCAGTCTAAGAATCATGGAGTATTCTCGACTCATACGACAAGTCGAGTAATATTATTCCTGAATCATCACCTGGTTCAGTCGGCCAGGGGACATCCCCCACATGATTCATGCAGTCATGAAGTCATGGAATATTATCGACTCATACGACGTGTCAAATAATATTAACCCTGAACCTCCATCTGGTTCAGTCGACTAGGGGACATCTCCCCACATGATTCATGCAGTCATGGAGTCATGGAATATTATCGACTCATACGACGTGTCGAATAATATTAACCCTGAACCACCATCTGGTTCAGTCGACCAGGGGACATCCCCCACATGATTCATGCAGTCAAGGAATCATGAAATATGCACGACTCATACGACAAGTCGAGTGATGTCATTCCTGAACCACCATCTGGTTCAGTCGACCAGGGGACATCCCCCACATGATTCATGCAGTCAAGGAATCATGAAATACGCACGACTCATACGACAAGTCGAGTGATGTCATTCCTGAACCACCATCTGGTTCAGTCGACCAGGGGACATCTCCTACATGATTCATGCCGAGTCATAGAATCATGAAATCCGTATGACACATTCAACATGTCGAGTGTGGTCCTGAGCCACTAACTGGTTCAAATCGACCAAGGAACATCCCTGATGACTCTTGTCGAGTCAAATACAGTCATACTCAACACCTACGTCATGTCGAATGCGATCCTGAGCCAACTGGCTCGAATCGACCTAGAGACACCCCTGATGACTCTTGTCGAGTCAAATACAGTCATACTCAACACCTACGTCATGTCGAATGCGATCCTGAGCCAACTATCTCGAATCGACCTAGAGACCTCTGATGACTCATGTCGAGTCAAAAACAATCGTAAAACACACTCAACACTTACGACATGTCAACTGTGGTCCTTAGCCATCGTCTGGTCCAAGTCAACCAATGGACATCCCTGGCGTCTCATGTCGAGTCAAATATAGTCGGTGAATTTACTCACCACATACGACAAAGATGAGTAGACCTGAAACCTTCCATCGCCAAAATCAGGGGAGTAATCATACAAACCTCGACATATTCGACAGATGATACTCTCAAAGTCGGGGACAATCCAGACTTAGAGAGTAGGGGACAAACTGTACGGGCCAAAATTGGGCTAGGGATAAAATCGACTTTTACCACCAAAGCCAGACGCAAGACCTGGAGCCCAGAAGAAGATCCATGGGCCGCCTCACGAGCCTAAATTCATTAAAGACAGACAAACGGGCACCAGTTATAAAGATCAGGAAGTGGATCCGAATTCATTACCGTCATCATGAAGTCAACGGTTATGAGATCTAAAGGACCTAAAATTATTACATCATTGAAGAAGTCTCCAACGGGCAGAAGATGAATCCTATAAAAGAGCAAGGCAAAGAATAAAGAGGGATCCATACACAACTCCTATCATCAGATAATATCCAACAGTCCGCCCTCACGGCAATTGATCAGTGGTTTAGGTATCCTAACACCTGAATCCTTTCGACTTAGATCCTCTCATACTTTGGCTAACTTGAGCGTCGGAGGGCCTACGGTTTCCATCACACCGGTGGGCAGTAACCCCTCTTTTGCTCTATTCTTATTTTGCAGGTTCGCTTGTACCCCTTTACTCATTCTCAATTGTGGACCTCGACCGAAATCAGGATCTACACTTACTATGATCAAGTTTTGAACTTGATTTGGCTTTCGTTATGAATAGCTCATAAAATGTGTAATTATTTGCGCAGCAAAAGCAAAGTGAGCTCGTTAAAGGTTTGACCTTTATAGTATGACAATGAGAAAAGTTATCCATAGTAGTCTATTGTATATTCTGAGAAAACTTGTCTCAAGTCGCACTAATTGAACAATTAAGGATCTGTGGGTTAATGTTATATTAAACTACGTATTTTGGCTAACGAATGCGAAGTGGCGTTCCTGAATGTTTTCTTCGAATGGGTTCTTTGTTTGACGAGTTCATTCTAGAATGGCCTGGAGTTTGTATTCTACTAAGATCACAGTTTGATATATTAGCTTATACATCCTATTGTAGACTCGGGTAAGCTTTCCAGAAATCCATATTCTCTAATTTTGATAGTAGTCAGATTGTCTGGTTTTATCAAAGCATAGAGAATGCATATTTGTAAGTAGGGTCAGTGGGAGCGTACAAATTTCTTTCTAGTATTAAATATCATAAGTCTTATTTTCTCCATGGAAGCAGTGGGAGTAGTCTTTGTTATATTTGATATAAAGTTTTATATATGATATAAAACTGAGAGACTTGTGAGATACTCCCATTAGTCGCGTATTAGATATGATCTAATAAAGGACACAATAAGACTATATGTATGACAGTTAGTATAACTGTTTGATAGTTATTGTTGGTTTATTCTAAGGTCCCAAGATCAAATCAAGACATGAAATAATGCGTGAATACATCAACGGAGGTAGCGGAATACTCACATTGATCGGTTGAGTCGATTTGGAGACGAATGAAGGCCAAAAACGCACTGCCCTTCACACCAAACTGCAACAGTCCACTGTCCCTGCAAAACAGAATTTCGGGTCTCAAAACGAAGCTCCAAACTCCGTCGGATGAGTCCCGCCTCATTGGTGCACCTCCTTACCACCTTCGCAAGACTCGTAGTATGCTAGCACTTGCGGTTTTCACCATGAAAACCCAACTCTTGCTCCCCTAAAGTCACGCCCAAACTGGTTCAAAACCAGTGAAGAATGGCCACCATTGCCGTGAGAGAAGAGAGAATTTGAGAGGGATTGAATTGTGTTGTAATTGAAATGATTTACCAAAAATCAATTTATATTTATGCCATAATATTTATTAAATTAAAAATAAATTTATGACACAAAACATGCAATGGCTTAGAGTGTCAAACACTCAATTTCCATGCAATAACATTGAGTGCATTGTACACTATCAACATGCAATGCATTAGAATAAAATAATGCATAAAATGACATGTGTCATGTGGGCCCCACACGTTTCCAAATGAAAGTGGGCCCACGTGCACTCACGCGTTCGGGTTCGATATTTCCGAAATACCGAGCTTACGTCGCGACGTTAATTCAATCGAATTTAAATAAATAATTGCGCCTGGCGAAATTATTATTTACGTCGCTAACGAATTAATTCTAAATTAACTCGTTTGCCCGAATTAAAATCTAATTTTAATTCCGCGTCGAAATCTAATTTCGTTTAATATATCGAATATATTAATTTACCGATTAATTCCAAATTAATCGTTATCTCTCTCTAGACGATATTTTATGCTAGATAAAATATCTCCGTAATTAATCCTAGATTATTTTCTCTCTCATCTTCTATATAATCCCAGATTATTCAAGAGTGCGAGTTGTGCGTCATCGGTGGATTATCGGGAAGCGACCCATGAGATCCCCGGATATATTGGCAGTAAATACGGTCGTCGGAGTATCCGAATCACGTACGTACCAAGTACTACGTTCTACCGATTTACGAGACAAGGTCGACTCCTAGCAAAGCACCAAGTCTACCAAATTCTCCGGACATATCCATTTAAGAATATTAAGATCTGTATCAAGCGTAGTATACAATTGTATTGTGCATATCGGCCCAGTATCGGATAATCACGTGCTAGGGCTGGGGCTGGATAAGTGTCTGCCCCGTCCGAAACACATATCGGATGTCTGGTAACTAGTCTCTATAATCGGATATTCATGACCTGGTCATAATATCACGATTGGATGCGCATCACTTAAGAGCACTAATACCGTATCCTGCGTGACGTCATCTCCATTATGACTGGAGTGACACTTCCGTCTTGACATCACATCCAATACACTACGATTCCTGATAAACCCAGAAGAGGTGAACACAGAACCAGTTAAGATCCCCCACCACCAAAACCAAAGTTTACCGATTGTCGTAAGTATTAGCGATGCAAGTCTCAGGTTAAGACTATACACACCTACCTTGATTTCGGCCTCCCATAGACACCTAGTCATAATACCAATGGGATTCCGAAGGGTCTATCCAGAGCGAAGCTGTGTTCCCGTACCATCGGTGAAACACGACCTCCTATCGCACTTGCACAAGTATCCAATACTTATATATATGAGAACTATGCCGTTGTGCCCTCACAACGCGCACAAGTGCAATACTAGCCTATTCCGCATTATCGATGTCCAGTCTCGATAATACTACGGCTAGGGATATTTAATGACTAATCCTTCGTGGACTGATACTGTCTCATATCATCTCAATCCAGGAACTAATCATAGGGACCTCTCTTCATTTATATATCTATGGTGATCTAATCACAAACGACGAGAGTGCAATTTCCTTGTTACATAGTTAATTTGCTACAACAACACAATGATCTGTGCAAATAGTGACGCTATGGGTCATATTATCCAACACAATGATCTGTGCAAATAGTGACGCTATGGGTCATATTATCCAACAGTTAACGTGTCTTTTATATATATATAGTATTCATCTTTCGTAAAGGATGATTCCTTTTTCGAAAGATAGATTGATTGGAATGTCTAGTCAATCTTATGCATCATATGATGATGGCGTAATGAATACTATATTATGTGCGATTAAAGATATCAATTTAATCGTAATTGTTATAAGTTATTTTGATATGCTGCAGACTATATGATGTATCTTGAAACATGTTCTTTGTGATCTTTGAGATATTAAGAACGAGTTTCTAATTCATGGAGAATTTAGTTTGCAACCATAAGGTCAGATTAGTTTTGATCCTAATTATGACATTAGATGGTCTATGTCATATAAAGTCGGAAAAGATGCAGTGGGAGTGTCACTGTTGATTCTACTAAACTAGTGGAATCAGTTGTAACTTTTGAAGTATTGACTTATGAAGTTGCATGATGACCCTATAGATTAGAAGTTTTCATATTAGTGTAGTGCTTGCAGTTGTCTCATAGTATTTGGATTTGATTTCTAAATACATATACAACTCAGCAGCTATAGCACAATACTGATATAGCGTCTGAGTTTTATTGATGTGGAATTTGGATTCTACAAAATATGAATGACGCTGGCAAAGGAAAATGATTGATTTTGTTGGACGGACTCAATTTGTTAAAGCATGCTTATTTGTTGTTGCCTACCTCTTGAGTGTTAGGTGAGCTCTTGAGGACCATGAGTAGGTGATACACATTAAGATGTGTATAGGATACCGTGGATTGGCACTAGAGTAAGTGGGAGAAATTGTTAGGGTTGGTGCTTAGAGTGCCAATCTGGATCGTATTTATGTCCTATTCATAAATACGAGCAATTCTATTTTCCATAATACTACTAATTTAATGGTAGCACCCTTGTCTTTTTACACTTATTCGATCTAATTACGATTAGATATCTGATTATGATTAGATCGAAGCTAAATCTGATTTAGTGATACACGTATATTAGACAAAGACCCTAGGATTTACAATATAGTGCGCAGTTACAACGTAGTTTGTAATTGACATTGGGAAACACACTATTAGATGTATATCCTTAAATAAAGTTCCTGGTCAAGATTTACTAATACAGGTCGGTTAGTAAAATCCACTGAGACCAGTACATGTCGTATATCGTGACATGGTCCGATAGTTTATCCCAACTAACCATGAGTCTCAGGAGACTCGTATAGACATGTAGGTGTTTATTTGATAAATATTGAATGACTCACTGAAGATTTCCTAATAGATTGTACACCAACGTCAATAAGAATCTTCTCGAGTTGAGAGAGCATAGTGGTCATTCGACTTGAGATACCACAGTGGGATATATAAGTTATCGTCCACACTTTGATGGAAGTCACGTCACCGATCTATTCATGATCAGACCTCCGCCTGTTCGTTGGGTGTGGACTGATGCTCATTATATCCAATGCGTATCAAGATAGGATCCGTCAGTCCTGTGTACAGGGCATAGGCATCCTCACGTGTTTACGATCTAGTAAATCCATGGTCGTGGTATAACTTCCGGAAATCAATTCCGAGTGTTATTTAGAGATCGTAAATTGAAAGTCGACTATATTATACCGAATGGATTTGACGTTCTCATCTATATCCCTGGTATAATATGGATTAGCCTGTGATGGATGGATTATACGTATGCAATGACCTCGACTTGCATAGTTTAGCAAGATTATCCGTGGTCGTCATAATCCTTGAGTGGGTGGATTATGGACACGAAATTGGATTTCGTGAAGGATAAACCTAAACTTAGAGAGTCCCACAATATGAAGTGTATTCGTTGAGCACTTGGGCAACGCGATATGAATAATACAAATTATTCATAATACTTCATCGGATTAAGTGAGTTAATTTGAATCGTTTAATCTATTAAACGATAACACATGCATTAGGCGTTTTTGGCCAATCGTAATTATTGTGTATTTGTATTCGATACATAATACGATTAGATACACATTAATTATTCGTCAAATGAGATTTTGACACATGCTATAAATATATGTATTTGTTATTATTGTAAATAAAAAATAAAATATAATTAATAATTTAATTGATTATTTGGATATTTAATTGTTAATATTTGAATAATTAATTAATTAAACTTTTTCCATAAATGTTATGAAATTTGTTTAATTATTATTGGAACATATGGCATCATTTAATTATACTTTATGTGTGCTAATTTGATTGGTTATCATAAAGTTAATTATAATTTAATTTGATTAAATCACAAAAATGACCATAATGCCCCTAGAGTCGGTCACTTCCTTTTAAATTAAAAAAAAATTGTTTCATTTTCTATTCTTCTTCCTCCTTGGCCGAGAGCCTCTCAAAGAAAAGGGTTTTCATTTTGCTTGATGATCCAAGTTGAAAAGTGAAGAAAAACACAAGAAAAAGCTTAGGAATTTGGAGATTAAAAGGTAATCTTTAGTCTTCTTAAGTTTAGAAATTTGATTTATTGTTCTTGTGTTCTTAGAATAGTTCTAGGGTTTCTTTACTTGTTAAGAATTTGGGGCTTTTGGTTTTGGTGGATAATTTGGAAGGATTTGATGCATGTGTGAAATGATTTGGGTAGTATTATTAGAATATTTGTCCAAATTGTTCATTAGATGACCTATTTCCATTCTAGAGTGTTATGACCACTCTTTTAACACCTAGAATTATTCTTGGGTGCTTCATGTGTGGTGACTTTGGTTGGTGTTTTGATTAATCTTGAAAAATTTGATTTAAAGCATGAAAAATCATAATTTTCGATTCTGGATCAGATCTGAATAAACTGGAAATTTTGTAATGAATTTGATGTCATATGAATGTATTGGATGTGTTTTGGGAGTTGGAACAATTATCGGAATGTTTTTCGGAGTTGAAATAAGCGAAAACGGTGAAAAACGGCGTTACCGAGTGACTTTTGAACCAACTGGGTGACGGCTATCCAAAGAGTGAATTTGTCACTATTCAGGCAGCCCATGAACTACCCTAACACTATTGGGGCTGACCTGGGCAGTCTCCATAAGTGTTGGGTAGTCAGTTCGGTCAATAACAGTTTTGTGTCATTTTACGAAAAAATGTTTTTCGTAAAAATTCGCGAAGTTTCTACATTATTTATGTCGCTATTTGATATCGAATAAATAGGTTTAGGTGAAATATGAATAAATTATTCATATTAGATATAGAATAATTTATTCGTTAATTTGAAAAAGTTTTTAAAATTACGATTTCGCCAAACTGCGCTTCCGCTGCGCCCTTCCCCCAAAACCCCAAC
The DNA here is from genome assembly GCA_019454045.1 of Zanthoxylum bungeanum. Lineage (NCBI taxonomy): Eukaryota > Viridiplantae > Streptophyta > Magnoliopsida > Sapindales > Rutaceae > Zanthoxylum > Zanthoxylum bungeanum. The sequence goes on along the minus strand of SKCR01033571.1, from coordinate 22,276 downwards.
AAAATGATCATACCACACCCCTTGCCATTCACACGGCATCTAGTGTGAAATATGTTCTCCCTTTGCTGATTGCTCTCATCCTAAATAATTTGTGCTCTCAAAACACATTTGACAACTAAGGACAAGTTATCCAGAGGGTATGAAACTCCCTCTTTGTCACTAGAATCCTCAATCTCAGGCTCATCATCATCAACCTCAACCTCACTGTCGGTAGAATGTACCTCACCACGCTTCTTATCAATCACCAAGGTGCTCCTGTTGGGGCACTGTGAAGTATAATGTCCTATACCCAACCACTTGAAACACTTGATATCCTTAGTCTTTGGTGCTGTACTCTGAGGTTTCGGTCTAGCCTTGCTTGGTTTTGCAACTTCTTTACCCTTGGCACTAGGTTCGACCCTTGGCTTGTTAAAGCCTCCATCTCATCGATCATTAGGAAAACTTTTGCCCTTCCATGCAGAAGTAGTCTGAGTACCAAATCTGGATGTAGACTTCTTCTTCAGTTGCCTCTCTACCTTGATAGCCATGTGAAACATATACTATAAATCAACATAATGATGCAACTCCACCATATTTGAATTCTCTCTGTTCAAAACCCCTAGAAATCGTGATATAGTAGGCTTTTCATCCTCCACTACATTCGCCTTGATCATGGTGTATACATTGCATTTTTGCATGACCCCGATGATAAGCCTCGTATGGAGGCACTACCTGAAAAGTTGTGGAAGTTGTGAAAGAACGAATGCCGAAAGGAAGGAAGACCTCCAAAATTAGCACCTCATCGGGTCCGAACTCACTAGCCAGCCTCGGATTCGCTCAGTCAGCCTCTGCTTCAAACCTTAGCCTTGAATAGGCATCCACCCATGCAATCGGCCCATGCAATCCATGCAACCCAAAACCCCATGCACGACAAATCCTCTCATCAAATCACTTGCCAAACTTAACAAATATTGGAAATCCCCTTCTTGCCAAACTTAACAAAGATTTGAAATCCCTTCTTACCAAAAATGAAAGAATTCTCTCTCGCTCATTCATCACAAAACAGCAACCCACTACAAGGCAATAAAATCCTTGCTTTAAACGCATTCACGACACCTCACCAAAACCCCTAAACAAAACGCCTCATATCTCTCTCTATATAAACAACAAACTAAATCCTAAAAATTCTTCTATTCTTCTCGGCAACCACCATTACTCTCTTTATTCTCTCAATATTAGATCACAACAAACACAACCCTAAAATACTTTCCTCAAACCCTAAACACACAGACACGACTCGCTCTTCTCACTCACGTCTCCTCACCCCTCCCCCCTCTCCACACGCTCTCTCACACAGACTCCTTTCACCGAACAAGAACAATAATAAACCCAAACTCTAAAGTCACATACAGAACTTCACCAAAACCTTAGCCTCACAAACCCTCGGCAAGAAACTAAAACCCTTTGAACAGCCCACCAAAACCAATGAAGCAACGTGGACAAACACAAGGCAAACAAAAACGTGAAAACACAAACAGCAACAACTAACCTACCCATCACTGATAATAACAAATAACCAAACATAGAAGACCTAAGCCTAAACACTTCACATAAACCATCAAACTAAAGACACTCACGGCAAAACACAAAACCCAAAAAGCTGTGAAAAGCCACAAACAAATAACAAGTTGACCGATTAAACAAAACCACAAAATAACAGCCCCTTTGACCGATTAATCAAGCCACAGACCCAGCAGCCCTGACTGACCGAACAACCAACAAACACTGACCCAAAAACACTTCAATCAATGTGGCCAAAGAAAGCCAGACAGCCCTCCAACCCATGAACAAAAGCAAGCCAAAACAGTCTCAAAATCATCCCCTAAAACAGCCCTCTAGGTCACCAAAAATAACCTCAAAACAGTGAGTGAAAATAGTCCCTAAACCAATCCCAAAACACCAAAAACAGCCCCAGAAAATAACCTAAAATAGTCCGCCAAAACAGTGAATAAATCACCCACAAACAATCACCAAACACCCTGTAGACAACAGAACCTGGGCGACGCTGTTATAGGCTCGCGGCCTTTTTGGGAAGTACGAAATAACATGGAGTCGCCACCCGGTGTGAACCGGGACAAAGATTTAAGGCCGCACTCACCCCTCGCAAGGGAAGACCTCAAACCGTTGGGTTCGGAATGGTCCATTACTTATGTCAGTTGTGATGATATAATTTGTGCAATGAACTAACCAAGTCTACTCGATAATCATGCTCAAGGGTACTGTAGGCATTGCATTTTTACACATTAGCCCAATGATGAGTCTCGTATGGAGGCAACTACCTCTTTAGTCATGAAAGTCACGGGAAACGGACGTTGGAAGGGTAAAGTTGGAAAATGGAATTTTTGTTGGATTTAACCTCGTTGTTTGGCTCCTGTTGTTTGTTGGACTTCCGTTTCAAAGCCTACCTTAGGCCCAAACCCCATAGACCACTTACCAAACCAAACCAAACACAAAATACCCAAGCCTACCTAAGAACCAACCACACACTAAACCCATTAGATCACATCCAAAATAATTAAAACATTTAAAACACATCTCACCAATAAATAATTAAAACATTTAAAATACATGTCACAAATTAAATTAAAACAAATTAAAATTAAACTTAAATTAAATTAATTTAAATCACATTCACAAATTAAATCACATTCCTAAACTAAATTAAATCCCTTTCCTAAATACATAAATCACTTCCCTAAATTAAAAGATTTCCTTATCACATTTTAATTAAAAATATCTCCAAATTATTACACAATCTCCATTTCCTACCGAAATAAGGTAAACCCCCTCCCTTGGCCTATAAAAATAACCCTTCTCCACACAATTCAACCCTGGCAGATTCACACAAAAATACAAAAAAAATAATAACCCTTAACCCTCCACGCAACCAGCCTGCCTGCTCCACGCCATCACCCTAACGCCACCTGCTCACCTTAACAAACCACGCCCACTGACCCTTGCTCTCATCTCGCCCAATAGCAATCGCCCTTCCTTCACGCCATAAGACCAAAAACACTTCACTCACGCACCATCCACCAACTAAACCATAAAGCCCACTTCAACGACAAAGAACCAAGCTCACCTTCGCCCCCTTTGCTCACAAACCCTCACACATCAACCTTCACAGCCTGCCCTCACGCCCATTCTTCACGCACGAAACCCTACCTTCACGCCCACTATCACGCACCAAGGCCCCTCCACTCATCACGCTGCTTCAAGCCTCACGCTTAGCCTGCCACACCGCTTATCTCCTTCTCGCCACCTACCCACAAACAGCATAGCAGCCTTGAGACGTCCCCACATTGCCTTACACCAGCCCACGACCTTGCCACCTAACTTCACACACACAAGACGTACACAAGAAGCACTCCAAACTCAGCCCAATAATGATTCAACAAACACACAGCCCTTTAACCAGACAAGCCTTCGCACATTAACCCTCACTGCCAGCCCAGTTCAGCCGCACATTACCCCCAAACAGCCCTAAAACTGCACTAAAAACAGTCCAAAAGCTTCCCCAAAACAGTCCACAAACCGCAGCGTAAACCAGTCCAAATCTCTGAAAAAAAGTCCCCAAAACAGTAGCCTAATAGACCTGAAACAGTAACCAGAAAATACCCTTAAAACAGTAGAGAAACGAAGTGAAAACAACAACCCGAGCAGTGAAACCGCGAGGAAAATCATTGGATTAGTGAACCAGAAAACTTGCGGAGTAGCAATCCTTCCGACGGCCGTGTAACGCGCTTTCGAGGAACGACAAAAGAGGTTAGACCTGAGGCACCCTTTTATTCATTATCTTTCGTTTATTTTATTTAATTTGAATATTATCGCATGAGAGTCGTTTGAGGCATGATGTGATTGTGGATGAGCGGGATATGTGTTCCCTTTTGTGGTATATCAGATGGAAACCCGGACGTAAATTCCGTAGCCGATTTCGAATGGACGGTAGTATGGTCTACACTCGGGATACAACGCCACGTACCACTTAATACACGTATCTCGTTTCATCCAAATTTGTATTTGAGCATGTTATAGTCTTTAGGTTATTCGTTTATTATTTAAAGCATGGTTTAATTTAGTTTGTTATTTATTGTTAAAGCATATTTAGGTTGTCCTTTATGCATGTTATTAGTTTATGATGTGTTTGGATAATGATTTATACATGTTGATTTAATGGTTTAATATGCTCGTTGTGTTACATTGCGTGGAGTTATTTGGATGAAAGCATGTTAGATCTAAGTACCCTTGAGCATGATTATTGAGTAGACTTGGTTGATTCATTGCACAAATTATATCATCACAAGTGACATAAGTAAGGGACCATTCCGAACCCAACGGTTTGAGGTCTTCCCTTGCGAGGGGTGAGTGCGGCCTTAAATCTTTGTCCCGGTTCACACCGGGTGGCGACTCCATGTTATTTCGTACTCCCAACTAGGCCGCGAGCCTAGAACAGCGTCGCCCAGGTTCTGTGTCCTACAGTCTGGCGACTCCACTGGGGATATTTTGAATCGGCCCCGAAATCATGTCTTGTGATGTTTATGATTGTGTGCTTTAGTTAATCGTTTCGATAGTGAGTTGAAAAGGGTTAATCAAAGGCTTTGTTGGAGCTAGGTGATGGTTGGGTGTCTTCCTTCACTCACTACCTTTTCATAAGGAAAAACTGTGAAGACACCGAGATAATCATTACTTGTAGCTCGTTGTGACAGACTAGTTTGGAGGATTCGTTGTTTATTCCTGACACCAAGCGATAAGAGCCTAAGGGGCTTGGGTACTTAAGAGAGCCTCGCACCACCCTCTCTTTGGGGAATCTACAACGGGAAATCCATTTGACAGTTAGTCACACACCGTAACTCATTGGCACGTACCGTAAGGTATAAAAAAGGTGCACTCATTTGGTCGCTTGAACCCTTGAGTGGGGAGTCCTAGTTGTGGGTAATCCTTCGTCAAACGAGAGCATTTGTCCACACTCCCGTAAACCCACATGTGAACCATAGTTGTATGACCTATAGGGGCCACCTTTTATGCTTTTGATTACCCCATGCATATTATGTCTCATACATACATCATGCATCTCATGCATACAAGCATCATGTTAACCCTCGTGTCTTAAAAGCCATCATAGATATCCGTTGGGTTAGAAAAATAGGGGCCTGTCAAGAAGAGTTTAGCGAACATGGATATCGGGGAAAAGGAAATTGAGAAACAGAAAACTTATACGGCAGTGATAGAAAGACCATTGGTGGGCTAAAAAAAAGAAAAAGAAAAAAAGAAAAAAAGAAAAAAAGAAAAAAAAAGAAAAAAAAGAAAAAAAAGAGAAAAAAGAAAAAAAAGAAATTGTTTGTTTTTTAGTCCTTGATAATTAGACATAAGTCTGATGATGAAATTGATTGCTTTAAGGTGAAATCTTAGAAACGATAAACTCTTGATATACTTTTATCTGATACTTTGAGTGATTGATCTATGTTAGACTCGTAAGCACTTCACTATAGGTTCTTAGCGGTGAAAACCTGAGTAGTTAGCAAAGTGACTAGTTGAAGAAATTGTAGGTCGGTGAATGACCGTTTGCTTGGATGTCTGTCTTGATTTGCTTATGTTATGATGTGTGATATGGTTGAAAATGAAAGAAAAGTCTCTAAAAGAAAAGAATTGAGCCACCTATAACCGATAAGCGTGAAGCTACCCATGGGCGAGTATTAGGACCACCATGAGGAGAAATGCTACCTTAAATGGTAGGTGTGTTGAAAAAAAAAGAGAGAAAGAAAAAACAAAGAAGAAGTTCAAAATGAAAAGAAAAAGAAAGAGACAAAAGAGAAAGAAAACCATATCACATTGAGCACAGAAAAGCAACTGCAGGCATAATTGAGGCATCTAGGTTGGTTTGACCCATTGATCCCGATTTTTGAAACAAAATCATTGAGTTAGCTTACTTAAGGATGAATTTGCGAAGGAACCTTTGCACACATACACTTTGAGTCTGGCTTAGATCATTTATTCAAAGACTTGGATTTGAGTTGCGTTGAATGTTTTGAAGGTTCTCTGGTTTCAATACTGAGCATTCTTTGAGGGCAATGAAATGTATAACTATGGGGACTATTTCGTAGTATGTAATATAGTATGATGATATGGAAGGCCCCACCATGTGGTTCATCTTGACCAAGTACAAACAGCGGAAAATAGAAAGCTAAACCAAGAGTGGGGGCGACCAGTCTACCACATCGCGAATCAGGGACATAACAAGATATTGAGTCATGAACCAGAGAGAAGACTGGGCAATCACCTGGAGAACTAGCAGAAGACCTAACCCAATGGAATAGGAAATTCAATCATGCATGCATGCATACACGTAACATATTTTGCATTCTTTTTGTGTTTGTTTCGTTTTGTATTCACAGGTTTCAAAGAAGAAAAAGAGAAAGCGGCAAAGAAAAGCCAACCAGAATCAGCAACATATGAGTAGTAGTTTTGGGATGAGTCCCAAGGTTGAGGCCCATATCAGTATCAGTTTGGGGCGAGGCCCACATCAGTATCAGTCTGGCGAGGCCCACATCAGTGTCTGTATGGGGCTAGGCCCACACCAGTTTCAGTTTGGGGTCGAGGCCCATATCAGTATTCGTTTGGGGATGAGTCCCGGGGTTGAGGCCCACATCAGTATCAGTTTGGGGCGAGGCCCACATCAATATCAGTTTGGGGCGAGGCCCACATCAGTATCAACTCAGGGTCGAGGCCCACATTATCAGCAGCATCAGGAATGAATCCCGGGCCGAGGCCCACATCGTCAGAGTTTTGGAATGAATCCAGGGAATGAATCTCAGGGCCGAGGCCCACATTAGCAGAGTTTTGGAAAGAATCCAGGGAATGAATCCCAGGGTCGAGGCCCATATCATCATAATTTTGGAATGAATCCCAGGGCCGAGGCCTACATCGTAAGAATTTGGAATGAATCCAGGAAATGAATCCCAGGGCCGAGGCCCACATCTTCAGTCTTTGGAATGAATCCAGGGAATGAATCCCAGGGCCGAGGCCCACATCGTCAGTCTTTGGAATGAATCCAGGGAATGAATCCCAGGGCCGAGGCCACCAACTAAACCATAAAGCCCACTTCAACGACAAAAGAACCAAGCTCACCTTCGCCCCCTTTGCTCACAAACCCTCACGCATCAATCTTCACAGCCTGCCCTCACGCCCATTCTTCACGCACAAAACCCTGCCTTCACGCCCACTATCACGCACCAAGGCCCCTCCACTCATCCCGCTGCTTCAAGCCTCATGCTTAGCCTGCCACACCGCTTATCTCCTTCTCGCCACCTACCCACAAACCGCATAGCAGCCTTGAGACGTCCCCACATTGCCTTACACCAGACCACGACCTTGCCACCTAACTTCACACACACAAGACGCACACAAGCAGCACTCCAAACTCAGCCCATTCATGATTCAACAAACACACAGCCCTTTAACCAGACAAGCCTTCACACATTAACCCTCACTGCCAGCCCAGTTCAGCCGCACATTAACCCCCAAACAGCCCTAAAACTGCACTAAAAATAGTCCCAAAAGCTTCCCCAAAACAGTCCACAAACCGCAGCCTAAACCAGTCCAAATCTCTGAAAACAGACCCCAAAACAGTAGCCTAATAGACCTGAAACAGTAACCAGAAAATACCCTTAAAACAGTAGAGAAACGAAGTGAAAACAACAACCCGAGCAGTGAAACCGCGAGGAAAATCGTTGGATTAGTGAACCAGAAAAGTTGCGGAGTATCAATCCTTCCGACGGCCGTGTAACGCGCTTTCGAGGAACGAAAAAAGAGGTTAGACCTGAGGGCACCCTTTTATTCATTATCTTTCATTTATTTTATTTAATTTGAATATTATCGCATGAGAGTCGTTTGAGGCATGATGTGATTGTTGGATGAGCGGGATATGTGTTCCCTTTTGTGGTATATCGGATGGAAACCCGGACGTAAATTCCGTAGCCGATTCCGAATGGACGGTAGTATGGTCTGCACTCGGGATACAACGCCACATACCACTTAAGATACACGTATCCCGTTTCATCCAAATTTGTATTTGAGCATGTTATAGTCTTTAGGTTATTCGTTTATTATTTAAAGCATGGTTTAATTTAGTATTTTTTATTTATTTGTTAAAGCATATTTAGGTTGTCCTTTATGCATGTTATTAGTTTATGATGTGTTTGGATAATGATTTATACATGTTGATTTAATGGTTTAATATGCTCGTTGTGTTACATTGCGTGGAGTTATTTGGATGAAAACATGTTAGATCTAAGTACCCTTGAGCATGATTATTGAGTAGACTTGGTTGATTCATTGCACAAATTATATCACCACAAGTGACATAAGTAAGGGACCATTCCGAACCCAACGGTTTGAGGTCTTCCCTTGCGAGGGGTGAGTGCGGCCTTAAATCTTTGTCCCGGTTCACACCGGGTGGCGACTCCATGTTATTTCGTACTCCCAACTAGGCCGCGAGCCTAGAACAGCGTCGCCCCAGGTTCTGTGTCCTATAGGTACTTAGATCTAACATGCTTTCATCCAAATAACTCCACGCAATGTAACACAACGAGCATATTGAACCATTAAATCAACATGTATAAATCATTATCCAAACACATCATAAACTAATAACATGTATAAGGAACAACCTAATTATGCTTTAACAAATAAATAAAAAACTAAATTAAACCATGCTTTAAATAATAAATAAATGGCCTAGAACTATGACATGCTCAAATACAAATTTGGATGAGACGAGATACGTGCATCTTAAGTGGTACGTGGCGTTGTATCCCGAGTGCAGACCGCAATACCGTCCATTCGAAATCGACTACGGAATTTACGTCCGGGTTTCCATCCGATATACCACAAAAGGGAACACACATCCCGCTCATCCAACAATCACATCATGCCTCAACGACTCTCATGGGATAATATTCAAATTAAATAAAATAAACGAAAGATAATGAATAAAAGGGTGCCCTCAGGTCTAACCTCTTTTGTCGTCTAAGAAAGGGCGTTACACGTCCGTTGGAAGGGAGATTGATCCGATGCTTTTCCGATTTGTCTACTCAACGTTTTCCCTCGTTGTTTTGATGCTTGGGCTGCTGTTTTAAGTCCGTTTCGCTGCTGTTTTGCTGCACCGTTTTAGGTCACTATTTTGGTCGTTTAGTGGACTGTTTCGAGTGATTTTGAAGGCTAATGGGGCTGCGGTTTTGAGGGGTTTTTTGGGGGTGTTTATGCAGTTTTTTAGTACAGTTTTGGGGTGATTTTAGGACTGTTTTATAGGCTCAACTCACTGCCAAAACTGATCAGAACAGTGAGCTAAGTTGCGGCAGTTCAAGGTGCAGTGAAGGTGTTTTTGAGACTGGTTTGGGCGTTGAATGGGGCTATGATTTGAGGGGGTTTTTGTGCGACTTGAGGGGCTGTGAAAGGTGTTATTTCGGTGTGTTTTTGGGGCTGTGAATGGTGGCTAAGATGCGGCAATGGAGGCTAGAATTTTAAGGCTTGGGCGTGAAGGGTATGATGAAGGGGGGAAGATGCGGCAATGGAGGGAAATTGATCTTAAAGGTGCGGCAATGGGAGCTTCAATGGGATGCTTGGGCGTGCAATGGAGGCTTAAGAGAGTGCTTTAGGCGTGTGAGAGAGGTATGTGAGCTAGGGTTTGAATGGGTGGTGAGGGCCTCTTTTTATAGGCGAATGAGATGAGACTTTCCTTATCCGACTAGGAATAAGATTTCTATTGATAGTGACATTTATTCTAATTGGTATCTCATAAGGAATAGATCTCCTAATTTAGGATTGTGATTGAATTTGATTAGGAAAGGGATGTGATTTGGTTTGGGTTTGGTAAGTGGTCTATGGGGTTTTGGGCCTAAGGTAAGCTTTGAAACGGAAGTCCAACAAACAACCGGAGCCAAACAACGAGGTTAAATCCAACAAAAATTCCATTTTCCAACTTTACCCTTCCAACGTCCGTTTTCCGCGACTTTCATGACTAAAGAGGTAGTTGCCTGCATACGAGACTCATCATTGCGCTAATGTGTAAAAATACAATGCCTACACACCCTAAAAAATAGTAAACAAAAACCGCAAAAATAGCAACTGAAACAGCAGCAAAAATAGAGAAAACAGCAGCCCATAACAGCGAAACAGTGAAGGAAAATATTGAACCAGTGAACCTGAAAAGTGACGGAACATTAATCCTTCCGACAACGACGTAACGCGCTTCTGAGGAGCAACTTAAAAGGTAAGACCTGAGGACCCTTTTTTAACATTTATCTTTTTAGTTATTCTTTGTCGCTCACTTGCATGCATCGTTATGTTTTACGTATAGTTTCATTTGTGTTGAGTTGTTGATTGCATGCTATCTCTTGCGGTATATCGAATAGAAACCCAGACGTAAATTCTGTAGCCGAATCCGAATGGACGGTTGTGCAGTCTGTACTTGAGATACAACTCCATTTACCGCTTGAGAAACTTTCAAGCACATGTTTCATTTTGTTATTTAATTTTATGTTCATTCATCGTTTATGTTTTATTATTTCGTTATTTACTTTCCGCATGTTATTGCCTTATTTATTTATTTATTGTTAATTTAGTGCGCATAGGCTAATCATATTGGATTAAAGGTCCTATATTTGAGGGAAATGCCAAAAGGCTAGCTTTACCACGACGTTTTGCCGCGTCGGACGAAGTATACTGGATTGAATGTGAAATACGTTCAATCGGGCATACGAGGTCCCATATAGATGTCGGCCTTGGTCGTATCTCTTTTATGATTTCGTTATTTACTTTCCACATGTCATTGCTTTATTTACTTATGCATTGTAATCTAGTACGCATGGGCTAATCATATTGGATTAAAGGTCCTCTATTTGAGGGAAAAGCCAAAAGGCTACCTTTACCACGTTGTTTTGTCGCGCCGGACGAAGTATACTTGATTGATTACGAAATACGTTCAATCAGGCATACGAGGTCCCATATAGATGTCGGCCTTGGTCGTATCTCTTTTATTATTTCGTTATTTACTTTCCGCATGTTATTGCTTTATTTACTTATGCATTGCAATCTAGTGCGCATGGGCTAATCAAATTGGATTAAAGTTCCTCTATTTGAGGGAAATGCCCAAAGGCTTCCTTTACCATAGTTTTACCGCTCCCATCTTCTGTTGATCTTGTTATTTACTTTTCTTGATTGTTATGTTTTCATTCTTCACTTTGCATTCATGTCGTGTCAATGCTTGAGTGTTGCCTCTTGTGGTATATCGGATGGAAACCCAGACATAAAGTCTGTAGCCGAATCCGAATAGACGATAGTGTGGTCTGTACTTGGGATACAACTCCACGTACCACTTGAAAAACATTCACGCACGTGTTTATGTCATTTTATATACCACTTTGGTAATCTCGTTCGAACGCGTTCTCAAACGATACATGAATGCATGCATTCTATTTACCCTTCGAATGCGTTCCCGAACGCTCACGAACGCACCTACAGTGAGCAGACCTCTTTTTATTATATTTTGTGCATGTTTGCCTCCTTGGTCTTTCCTTTTTGCATTACGTACTTAATCATTTCTCTTTATTATTAACGCTTTTACAGTTATTTATTTATATTTTCGCACTTCTTTGTTTAATATGTTTATGGGATCATGCATTTGTTTTCATTTTATTTACGTTTATGGGTATGCAAACTTGGATGTTGATTAAATTATCTTGCATGTGTTGCATAATACTTGGTTATATTATTGCATAAATCACTTTATTACAATTGGCATAAGTAAGAGACCATTCCGAACCCAACGGTTTGAGGTCTTCCCTTGAGAGGGGTGAGTGCGGCCTTAAATCATTTCCCAGTTCACACTAGGTGGCGACTCCATTTACTCTCGGTTTAGTCCCCCGCGGGCTACTTCGTACTCCCGATCTGGCCGCTAGCCCGAACAGCGTCGCCCACCTCTGTGGCCGTGTCCACAGTCTGGCGACTCCACTGGGGATAGAGAATCGGCCCCGAAATAATGTCTTGTAATTTTTGTGATTTTTTGCTTTAGTTAACCTTGTCTAAAGTGGGTTGGGACCAAGGGGTTAATCAAACTTTCCAAACTAAAGTTGATTTAACCAAAGGTATTATTAGAGTTAGATAATGATTTGGTGTCTTCCTTCACTCACTACCTTTTTATAGCCAAAAGGAAAAGCTGTGAAGACATCTAGATAATCATTTATTCAAAGCTTACCTTAAAACATATTTAAGGTGATGGACTAATTTGGAGGATCTATTGTTTATTCCTGTTACTAAGGCGATAAGAGCCTAAAAGGTAAGGGTATTTAAGAGAGTTCGCTCCACCCCCCATCTGGGGAATTTTCAATAGAGGAATCCATTTGACAGTTATTCATGCATCATGAAGTCGTTTACACTCGAAGCGGCGGATCGTTATATCGTATCATCACTCGTTGGCACGTACCTTAGGGTATAAAAAAGGTGCGCTCACTTGGTCACTCGAACCATTGAGTGGGGAGACCTAGTTGTGGGCAACCCTTTGCCGGCGGGAGCCTTTATCCATATCCTTATAAGCCCGCATCTGAACCATAGTCATATATCCTATAGAAGTTGCCCATTTATGCTTTTGATAACCACATGCATATTATATCTCATACATCGCATGCATCTCATGCATACACGCATCATGTTAACCCTGTGTCTTAAAAGCCATCATAGATATCCGTTGGGTTAGAAAAAAAAAGACTTGTCAAGAAGAGTTTAGCAAACATGGATATTGGGGAAAAGGAAATCGAGGAACATAAAATTTTACGGTAAGGATAGAAAGACCATTGTGAAAAAAAGAAAAGAAAAGAAAAAAAGAACAAAAGAAAAGAAAAAATGAAAAAAAAAAAGAAAAAAAAAAAAAAAGAGAAAAGAAAAATTACTTGTTTTTAGTCCTTAATAATTAGACATAAGTCCGATGATGAAATGGTTTGCTTTAGGGTGAAATCTTAGAAACGATAAGTTCTTGATGCACTTTTATCTGAAACTTTGAGTAATTGATCTATGTTAGACTCGTAAGCACTTGATTATGGTTCTTAGCAGTGAAAACCTGAGTAGTCGATAATATGACTAGTTGAAAAAATTGTAGGTTGGTGAATGACCGTTTTCTTAGATGTCTATCCTGATTTGCTTGTTTTATGATGTGTGGTATGGTTGAAAATAAAAGAAAAGTCTCGAAAAAAATATATGAACCACCTATAACCGATAAGCGTGAAGCTACCCATGGGCAAGTATTAGGACCACCATGAGGAGAAATGCTACCTTAAAGGGTAGGTGTGTTGAAAAAAAAAAGAGAAAAAAAAAGAAAGAAATAGAGACTAAAGAAAAACAAAATCATACCACAGTGAGCACGGAAAAGCAATTGCAAAACATAATTGAGACATCTAGGTTGGTTTGACCCATCGATCCCAATTTCTTAAACGAAATCATTGAGTTGGCTTACCTAAGGATCAAGTCGTGAAAGAACCTTTCCACACACACACTTTGAGTCTGGCTTAGATCATTTATTCAAAGACTTGGATTTGAGTTGCATCGAGTGTTTTGAAGGTTCTCTGGTCTCATTACTGAGCATTCTTTGAGGATAACGATATGTATAACTATTGGGACTATTTTGTAGCTTGTAATAAGGTATGTTGATACGGAATGCCACACGACGTAGTCTACCTTGACCTAGTGCAATCAGTAGAGAGTAGAAACCTAAACCAGGTCTGGGGGCGACCAGTCTACCACCTCGCGAATAAGGGATATAACGGGATCTTGAGCCATAAGACCAAAGAAAACTCAGCAATCACTTGAGTAGAATTGGCAGGAGGAAACTATAAGCAGGCCCAATGGGCGATCAAAGATTTTTGTAGGCGAAAGACACCAAAGAGCACAAGGAAGGCCTAACCCATCATAATAGGAAATACATCCATGCATACATGTCACATACATGCAATTTTTGTTTTGTGTTCGCAGGTTTTGAAAAAAAAACGACAAAGACAAGCAAGTCAATAACTGTTAAAAATGAACCATCTCTCATCAAGTAAAGGTTCAAAAATGAGCCATCTCTCATCAAGTAACGGTTCAAAAATGAGCCATCTCTCATCAAGTAACGGTTCAAAAATGAGCCATCTCTCATCAAGTAATGGTTCAAAAATGAGCCATCTCTCAACTCAAGTAACGGTTCAAAAATGAGCCATCTCTCACCAAGTAACGGTTCAAAAATGAACCATCTCTCATCAAGTAACGGTTCAAAAATGAGCCATCTCTCATCAAGTAACGGTTCAAAAATGAGCCATCTCTCATCAAGTAACGGTTCAAAAATGAACCATTTCAACTCAAGTAACGTTTAAAAAATGAGCCATCTCTCATCAATTAACGGTTAAAAAATGAACCATCTCTCATCAAGTAACGGTTCAGGAATGAACCACCTCAACTCAGTAACGGTTCAAAAATGAACCATCTTTCATCAAGTAACGGTTCAGGAATGAACCACCTCAACTCAGTAACGGTTCGAGAATGAACCATCTTTCATCAAGTAACGGTTCGGGAATGAACCAGGGGTCAAGCACCTCGTCATCTTACATCAACTCAGTTCGAAGCGTCTCAAAGCAACAGGTAAGTACGACAGCCGACGAACCAGGTAAGTAAAAAAAATACATGCATGACTTTGATAGGATTGTCACTGTCACACACTGCACAAGTCCCATCAAAGTGGGGGCGACTGTAGACACTGTATTTTTGCATAAAGCCCAATGATGAGCCTTATATGGAGGCATTACTCGATAAGTTGCGGAAGTCGCGAGAAACGGATGTCGGAATGGAAAATTCAAAAATAAATACCTTGCAAAATTTAATTCATTTTGTTTAGCCTCAGGCTTGCTTGATTGGTCTCTGTTTTAGAATATTGGTCTCGGCCTAAAACCCTCGCAACCCACGAAAAGCCCATTTCGCCCAAAGCCCAAATCCGAAAATAATTAAATCACATTTAACACATGTCACAAATCCAATCAAATCCCCTTCCTAATTTAAATCAAATCTCATTCCTAATCTAAATAAATCACCTTCCAAATTAAATATATTCCCCACCAAAAATACTCAATATATTGCATGATTTTTGTTTCCTTGTTTTAAAATCCCATGCAAGGAAACCCTAGCCCACTCTTATAAAAAGGGACATAAACCAAACCATATTCCCCCCTTCATTCTCATCCACGACCAAATTCAAAAGAAAACAAACCCTAAGCCATTCTCTCTCTCAACCCTTCTCTCTAGACTCACGGCCTCCCCTCTCTACACTCGTCTCTCTCTCACTCATTTATCACAAAACAGCAACCCACTACAAGGCAATAAAACCCTTGTTTTACACGTATTCACGACACCACACCAAAAACTCTAAACAAAACGCCTCTTATCTCTCTCTATATAAACAACAAACTAAATCCTAAAAAAATCTTCTCTTCTTCTCGGCAACCACCATTACTCTCTTTATTCTCTCAATCTTAGATCACAAAAAACACAACCCTAAAACACTTTCCTCAAACCCTAAACACACAGACACGACTCGCTCTTCTCACTCACGTCTCCCTCGCCCCTCCCCTCTCTCCACACTCTCTCTCTCTCACAGACTCCTTTCACCGAACAAGAACATTAAAAAACCCAAACCCTAAAGTCACATACGACACTTCACCAAAACCTTAGCCTCACAAACTCTCGGCAAGCAACTAAAACCCTTTGAAAAGCCGACCAAAACCAACGAACCAACGTAGACAAACACAAGGCAGACATTAACGTGAAAACACAAACAACAACAACTAACATACCCATCACCGACAATAACAAACAGCCAAACACAGAAGACCTAAGCCTAAACAATTCACGTAAAACATCAAACTAAAGACACTCATGGCACAACACAAAACCCAGCAAGCCGTGAAAAGCCACAATCAAATAACCAGCTGACCGATTAAACAAAACCACAAAATAACAGCCCTTTTGACCGATTAATCAAGCCACAGACCCAGCAGCCCTGACCGATCGAACAACCAACAAACACTGACCCAAAAACCCTTCAATCAACGTGGCCAAAGCAAGCCAGATAGCCCTCCAACCCGTGAACAAAAGCAAGCCAATACAGTCTCAAAATCATCCCCTAAAATAGCCCTATATGTCACCGAAAATTACCTCAAAAAAGTGAGTGAAAATAGTCCCTAAACCCGTCCCAAAACACCCAAAACAGCCCCTGAAACAGTCCCCTAAAACAGTGAATAAATCACCAAAAAACAGTCCCCGAACACCCCAAAAAATAGTGAATAAAAACCACAAAAAAACGACCAAAACAGCAGCAGACACAGAGAAAACTGAAGCCCAAAACAGCGAAACAATGAAGGAAAATATTGAACCAGTGAACCAGAAAAGTGACAGAACATTAACCCTTCCGACAACGACGTAACGCGCATCCGAGGAGCAACTTAAAAGGTAAGACCTGAGGGCCCCCTTTTTATCATTTATCTTTTCAGTTATTCTTTGTCGTTTACTTGCATGCATCGTTATGTTTTACATATAGTTTCATTTGTGTTGAGTTGATGATTGCATGTTATCTCTTGTGGTATATCGGATGGAAACCCAGACGTAAATTCCGTAGCCGAATCCGAATGGACGGTAGTGCAGTCTGTAATTGGGATACAACTCCACGTACCGCTTGAGAAACTTTCAAGCACATGTTTCATTTTGTTATTTAATTTTGTGTTCATTCATCGTTTATGTTTTATTATTTCGTTATTTACTTTTCGCATGTTATTACTTTATTTATTTATGCATTGCTAATCTAGTGCGCATGGGCTAATCATGTTGGATTAAAGGTCCTCTATTCGAGGGAAATGCCTAAAGGCTACCTTTACCATGATGTTTTGCCGCGCCGGATGAAATATGTTTGATTGGATGTGAAATACGTTCAATCGGGCATACGAGGTCCCATATAGATGTTGGCCTTGGTCGCATCTCTTTTATTATTATGTTATTTACTTTTTTGCGTATTATTGCCTTATTTATTTATGTATTGTTAATTTAGTGCGCATGGGTTAATCATGTTGGATTAAAGGTCCTCTATTTGAGGGAAATGCCAAAATGCTACCTTTACCACGATGTTTTGCCGCGCCGGACAAAGTATACTTGATTGAATGTGAGATACGTTCAATCGGGCATACGAGGTCCCATATAGATGTCGGTCTTGGTTGTATCTCTTTTATGATTTCGTTATTGACTTTCCACATGTCATTGCTTTATTTACTTATGCATTGCAATCTAGTGCGCATGGGTTAATCATATTGGATTATAGGTCCTCTATTTGAGGGAAAAGCCAAAAGGCTACCTTTACCACGATGTTTTGTCACGCCGGACGAAGTATACTTGATTGAATGCGAAATACATTCAATCAGGCATACGAGGTCCCATATAGATGTCGGCCTTGGTCGTATCTCTTTTATTATTTCGTTATTTACTTTCCGTATGTTATTGCTTTATTTACTTATGCATTGCAATCTAGTGCGCATGGGCTAATCATATTGGATTAAAGGTCATCTATTTGAGGGAAATGCCCAAAGGCTACCTTTACTATAGTTTTGCCGCGCCCTTCTTCTGTTGATCTTGTTATTTACCTTTCTTGATTGTTATGTTTTCATTCTTCACTTTGCATTCATGTTGTGTCAATGCTTGAGTGTTGCCTCTTGTGGTATATCGGATGGAAACCCATACATAAATTCTGTAGCTGAATCCGAATGGACGGTAGTGCGGTCGGTACTTGGGATACAATTCCACGTACCGCTTGAAAAACATTCACGCACATGTTTATGTCATTTTAGATACCACTTTGGTAATCTTGTTCGAATGTGTTCTCAAACGCTACACGAACGCATGCATTTCTATTTACCGTTCGAACGCATTCCCGAACGCTACACGAATGCACATACAGTGAGCATACCTCTTTTCATTATATTTTGTGCATGTTTTCCTCCTTGGTCTTTCCTTTTTGCATTTCGTACTTAATCATTTCTCTTTATTATTAACACTTTTACTGTTATTTATTTATATTTTCGCACTTCTTTGTTTAATATGTTTATGGGATCATGCGTTTGTTTTCATTTTATTTACGTTTATTGGTATGCAAACTTGGATGTTGATTAAATTATCTTGCATGTGTTGCATAAGACTTGGTTATACTATTGCATAAATCACTTTATTACAATTGGCATAAGTAATGGACCATTCCGAACCCAACGGTTTGAGGTCTTCCCTTGCGAGGGGTGAGTGCGGCCTTAAATCATTTCCCATTTCACACTGGGTGGTGACTCCATTTTATTTCTCTTGTTTAGCTCCCCGCGGGCTACTCCGTACTCTCAACCGGGCCGCGAGCCTAGACAGTGTCACCCACCTCCGTGGCCGTGTCCACACCCAACACACACGGAAACCCTCTACCCAACTATCACTCCGTTCCACCACCAACCTACATGATCAACTTTGGCCTGCCCGAAAGCTTTGTCCTCCAAACTCTCAACCACCAAGCTTCTTGCATGGGGATATGGGATTGCAGCAGTGAAGATGAAATTGAGCAGGAGATAGATTTCTGGGAAAACCTATTGAGTAGTGACGAAGAGAAGGTAAATGGGATGACTCACACTGGATGTTTTTACAGTGATGTAACGGAGAAAGGCAAAGAAGTGCTAAAAGAAGGCCTAGAAGTGCTAGAGAATACGGATAACACTGATGGGGATACTGTGTTGCATCAATTGAAGAAGAAATAGGCACAAGTGAGCATATGGGAGTTATTATGCGCCTTTCAAGAGCACATGCGTGCCATGGTAGAAGCTCTAAGCAAGATAATAGTACCTGAAGATGCAAACCCGACAATGTTCGTAGGTTCGGTACAGAAAGAGGGTAGATAGATGATAACATTCTCTGAAGAAGAGCTCCCGATTGAGGGGAGGAATCACAACAAGCCGTTATTCATAAAAGCGGAAGTAAGAGGCAATAAGACATCTTGTGTGATGGTGGATGATGGCTCATCTATCAATGTGTGCCCTTTGAAGATTCTGTCAAGGTTGGGTATGCAGACAACAGATTTAAGCCCCTCCAACATGACTATCAAAGCATATGACGATAGCAAACGGGGAGTCGAAGGTACTTTCATCACAGTAGTCAAAGTGGGCCCGATAGAAGACGAGGTGGAGTTCACAATGCTTGATATCCCAACTACATTTGCTCTGTTATTGGGGAGGCCATGGTTTCATAGACTTGGGGGCGTGCCATCCACTTTGCACCAGGTTATTAAGTTCCCACATGGAGAGGAAGTCTTCACCATCAGGGCTGAAGTAGACAATATTGTGGCTTCTTTAGACATACAGCCTTTCACAGGGTTCCAAGTGGCGGCAAACTTCAAAGAATGGGTGGACCCTAAAGTGGCTAGAATCATGGAAAGAATGAAATATGAGTCTGGCACAGGTTTGAGTGCTAGAGGCCACGGAGTAAGAGCACTGCCAGGTTCAAGGGACATACCACTAAGAGAGGATTGGGGTATGCATCCGATGGGAATGAGCCGAAGACCAAGAAAAAAATGGATGAAGCTGATGAAATACATTGTGAAAGCCACAGGGTATCAAGGGAGCCTGAACCCGTAGAAGTCAATGGGATCATAGTACCAGGACTCAAAATCTTCAAGGATGTGATGGGCAAAGAACCAAAGGCAGAGGAAGTTGCAAAAGAGGAAGATAAATGGGAAGAAGAACTACTGTAGTTGGAGAATCTGACGCTCGAAGAAAGCAAGAAGATGGAAAAAGACAAGACTGCAAATTACGAAGATGTTTATTTTCCTGACCTATTTGATTGTAATCTTGCATTTATTAATAATAAAGACATTGATTTTGCTTACTTTTTCGAGTCTTTTCCTGTTAGTCAGCATCATAACATGCATGACATGAGCATATTTGACATTGACTCAACAAAGACAAATACATTTAATCTTGGTACATGTGAAAACCCCAAGGAAATTTCAATTGCAAGTGAGGTTACCTTTGATGAGCGGAAAGAATTAGAGAGAATATTAATAAAATATGCAAAAGTATTCGCCTGGTCCTATGAAGACATGCCAGGAGTGGACAGAGGTATTGCCCAACACATGATACCAACTTATCCGAACATGAGACCAGTAAAACAGAAGCTCCGAAGAATGAGGCCAGAACGGGCCGAAAAGGTTAGGGAAGAAGTCAAGAAGCAGATAGATGTGGGGTTCTTAGAGGTGGTGAAGTACCCCGAGTGGTTAGCCAACATTGTGCCAGTACCGAAGAAAGATGGAAAGGTCAGAATGTGCGTGGATTATAAGGACCTCAACAAAGCTTGCCCAAATGATAATTTTCCCCTACCCCATATAGACGTGTTAGTTGATAGCGTGGCTTTATCTGCTATATACTCGTTCGTGGATGGAGTCTCAAGATATAACCAGGTCTTCATGGCCAAAGAAGACAAGCATAAGAAAACCTTCGTCACTAAGTGGGGTACATATTGTTACAAGGTGATGCTGTTTGGACTTAAGAATACGAGAGCCACTTATCAACGAATGACCACTATATTATTCCATGACTTGATGTATAAGGAGATTGAGGTATACGTGGATGACATGACGGTTAAATCAGAGACGAGGGCTGGACATATAGAAGCACTGGAGAAATTCCTTCAAAGAGTCAATAAATACAACCTCCGACTCAACCCCAAGAAGTGTGTTTTTGGGGTAACATTTGGAAAGTTGTTAGAGCTACGGTAGGAATGGGAGGGATAGAAGTGGACCCTGAAAAGATCAAGGTAATTATCAAGATGCCCGCACCAAAGACAGAAAAGGAAGTTAGAGCTTTTCTCGGGAAAATCCAGTATATCAGTCGATTCATTGCCAAGCTAACATTAGTATGTGAGCCCATCTTCAAGCTATTAAGGAAGGACCACCTATGGAGTGGAATAGGCAATGTTAATAAGCTTTTAAAAAAATCAAGGAATACTTGGTTAAACCGCCCGTCCTGAAACCTCCAAGGCCGGGCAAACCCTTGGTGTTGTATGGGCCATAGAACCCGAAATTATGGGGCAATGATGGTACAAGCAGATGAGACAGGGGTGGAACATACAGTCTACTACCTCAGAAAGAAGATGCTTCCGTATGAAGCCCGCTATCAAGAGGTGGAAAATATCTGTTTGGCGGTGATATGGGCTTCCTGAAAGTTGCGTCATTACTTCCAATCCTATAAGATATAAGTGGTAGCAAAAGAGAATCCCCTAAAGTATTTGCAGTCAGTACCTTCGCTAGTGGGAAAGTTAGGCAGATGGTTGGTGTTACTGACAGAGTTTGATATAGAATACCTCACCTCTAAGGTAATCAAAGGTGAGCCGTAGCAGAATTCTTGACATTACAACCCATAGAAGGAGATCAGTATAAGTTTGAATTCCCAGATGAGGAGGTTCAAGCCATAACGGTCCAGTGGTGGAAAATGTATTTCGACGCGACAGTGAATTACAAAGGAGCTGGAATATTAATTGTGATAGTAACCCCCGAAAGAGAAATCCTACCTATGGCCAAAAGGTTGACGTTCGGAGAACCAACAACATGGCCGAATATGAAGCATGTGTCTTTGGACTGAAAGCACTAATAGCCCTATGAGCTAGGGACGTAGAAGTTTATGGAGACTCTATGTTGGTAGTTCGACAGATGCGAGGGGAATGGGAATTGGAGGAAGACCGGTTGAGACCCTACCTACTCCATCTCAGGAAGTTGGCACAGGCTATCCATGACTGTAAATTCCAGCACTTTCCACGAGAAGAGAACCAAATGGAGAACGCACTAGCCACCCTAGCTGCAACTTGGGAAAACCAGGAAAATCTGGTAATGAGACCCCTTATGCTGACAACAGCTAGCAGACCCAGTTATGAGATAGAGAGAATCTTGGAAATAAGTAAGTCGACAATGGGAAACCGTGGTACTACGACATTCTGCAGTATCTAGAACGTGGAGAATTCCCAGAAAGACCCGGTAAGAAAGACATAATATCCATTCAGAAATTGGCTTCGCAGTATGTGAGTTTGAGGGGAGAGCTGTACAAGAGAGAAGCCAATGGCGTCCAGCTAAAATGTTTAATAAAAGAAGGCTCAGAAGTTGATGGAAGAG